>VDFB02252448.1:209122-220198 GCA_007258455.2 Sequoia sempervirens
TGTGTTAGTTAAATTTATTGCAATTTCTTGTTGGGGATTCTCTTGGGAAGATATTATGAGATTTGGGGAAAATAGGAAGATACTTCACGGGAAATTGAGAAAGAACAGGGTTCTTCTGAAAAATTGTGTTGATTTGTGATTTCTTTTGGGTTTTGAATTAAATTTTTGGAAGAGGTTCTCGGATAGTTTTTGGTTTAGAAATTGCATTCTTCTGTAAAGTGGTGATTTGTAAAGGCTTTGGAAGTTGCACGCAATAGGCAAAGCTTCTCCTCAACAGACAAATTCTTCAAGCTACAGGTTTTTTTCTGTTTAATTATTTTGTTTATTTTCTTTTGAAAAGATTGATTGTGTAAAGAAATTAGATTTGTGCAAGTTTTATTAAAATTGTGAATTTAAAAGATTGCCTGAGGAAATATTTGTGTTGTGACTTTTGTATTCTTCTCAGTGATTTTTGTGAAAAATGATTCTATAGAAAGATGTTACCTCTCTGTGTTATATTTCTAAAACAAGATTTTATTGTGAAATTAGAGAGCAACCCTATAGTTTTTTGTTAAGCAATTGAGAAGTTACAGAAGAAAACTCTGTAGATAAAATTGAGGAAATGGATACCTTTGTTAGAATCTCTTTCCTGTAGAAAGTATTTTAAGTAATTAAGTTGTGAAGGAAATTATCCATTATGGAAAAATAAAATAGAAACCCTCTGTGATTGAATTAGAATTTGATGAGGGAAAATTTGTGTATGTTGTTAAATTTCTCAATTTCCTAATAAAAAACCCTGTTGAAAGTAATTGCCTGATTTCAATATTTTATCTATCTTTTATTTGTGAATGTATTTATATATATATATTTATATATTTGTATATATATATATATATATATATATTTACATTCATATAAAATTAGATTGTGAAAATTTTATTAAAAATACATGTATACGGAAATCATACATTATAGGCTGAGATTGAAATGACAAGTTTAAAAAAAAAAATGGATTAAATCAGATCATTGAAATGTAATATTTGTTTCTTAAAAAAAAAAATTCATTGCATTGGACCATGAGGTTTATCCCAGGCTAGGGCAACAGTGGAAGTAGCCCATCCTGGTGGCAGGCACTTCTTTGTGGACACTGAACTTATTATCTGATCATGGGATGTGTATAAAACTCAGGATACCTATTTTGTTTTTATTCTGCCAATTTTATTTTTAAAAGTTTGCTTTTGAATCACAGTCAAAGTGATATTTATTTGAGTATTTATATATTATATATATATATGTATATATGTAAATATATATATATATGCATTTTATATATATATATATATATATAAATATATATGTATAATAATATTGAGTATGAATATAAAGGGTATAGATTGAAATAATTTTAGTATTTTTTGAATTCTCTTTCAAATTACAATGCCATGTAAAGTTCAAGATTAACTATTTTAAAAGCGGTAAGATTAGAAGAGAAAAATTTAATTTACTTATGTGAAATTGAGAAAATTAAAATTAGATTAATTGTAACAATTTCTTTTATTGTTTGAGAAAAGAACCATAATCAAGTTGTTTTATTTTCATGTTATTTCTAACTGATCCGAATAGATTTAGTAAATCCTAACATTAGATTTTTATTATGCCTGATTTGCTTTAGATTGTTTCTATTCTTTTGGGCAAATTGGGATTACTTTGATTTTTAAGTCTTCGACATAAGTTTGTTAATGAGAGAGTTGTTAATTGTTCAATAATCAATCCTTTGAGTTTAACTAGGGTAGTGCACATGATTTTGTATGGTGTTTAGACACCTGGTTTTATGAACAAAGATTTGATGTCTGTTATGATATGTTTGGTATTATATGTTGATTCTTGTGCACCTTGCCTACCTTAGTTAGTGAACTTAGATTCCTTGTGTTATTTTTAGGAGAGTGGCTCTGTGTGAGGCCCGACACACAAAGTGGTGTCTGGGTAACTCATGTAGAGTTAGTAAATCAGAGAAAACTAAATCAACACATTGGGTATTCTAAAATATTTAACTAGATTAATTGTGCCTCACTCATGGACTTAAGAGCTAGTTCAGTCTTGAGAATGAGTCGAGAAGGCCTGGAATGGCAAAGTCGATATCTTGTTATTTTAAAAGATATTTGATTCCGCAACAGTTTGCATGAGGGGTCGGGTTTCGTAAGAGGTTGCCAGGGTAACCCAAGTTGGGGGCCGAAACCTAGGAAGAAACACCAGGGTAACCTATGCAACATTGTGATGACACTCCACCTAAAATAATAGTAACCTTGTGAACTTAGCATATTTGATTATCCTAATTCTAGAAGCAATGTAACCAATAAGTTAAGTATGTACTTGTATAGAGTTTCTATGGTTTTACTTGTGTCTAGGGTTTGTGGGTTATGTCTAGGGAACCTTATTA
This sequence comes from Sequoia sempervirens, assembly GCA_007258455.2. NCBI lineage: Eukaryota > Viridiplantae > Streptophyta > Pinopsida > Cupressales > Cupressaceae > Sequoia > Sequoia sempervirens. Next base: position 211,539 of record VDFB02252448.1, read on the forward strand.
CTATCTCCTAGCACGGGGGTGGACCTACAGGTACCACATGGTTGGGTGGAACGTGCACCTTACTCCGTTGGGTCCCTAGTTCTTGTTCGTGGCAAATGAGTGCTTCATGGATGGAGAGCTCGTATGTGGATATATGTACTTCCTTATTTGTATCATTGGAAATTGTATATTTGTATCTCTCCTCAATTGTTAATGAGGTGAACATTTGTAATATGTAATTGTAAACATTTATTTGATCTACCTCATTTGGAAAATGAGTATTGTAATGCTTATTTCAAATGCAATGTATGAAAGAATCTTTTATGTATATTATGCTTTCATTGATGAAATTTAAATGTTATACAATGTATGCTTTTAATTTTATATAAATTAAATAATTGCAATGTTAATATAAGTCATCTATGGGATTTTCAAGTAGTGTGTTGTCGCATTACTTAGGGAATGTTTGCAATTAGTTAAGTAAATGTTTATAATTTAAAAAAAAAATATTACACTTTCGTAGACAATGCATCATTCTTTAGGTTACAAGAAGGCATTACAATCATCCTCATCTTGATAAGATTTACTAGAATATGAATTAGAGGTATTCTTATTCTTCTTCTTTTTCTCCTCCTTGCACTCCTTATGAAAGTGACTAGTTTTTACATAGCTCCAACATTTTGTCTTGGAATTTTCAAGAGATTTAGATTTCCCAATTGAGACTTAGATCTTGTCTTGTCTTGCTTCTTGTACTTCTTCTTTCCCTCTCTTTTAGATCTACCATGAACTACAAGAGACCCCTTAGCTATTTTAGAAGTCTTTCTTCACATATTTTTAGAAAAAAATGATGCAACCACGTCACCCATATTAAAAGTGGTAGTGGTACTCCTAATGGCCTTGATAAGGTGGTCCCACAAATTTGGAAATAAACATAGAAAATCCATACAACAACCTTGTTCTTCCATTTTGTCGCCAAATAATCTCAACTAGGAAACAATAATATTAAATGCATTTAGGTGATCTATGATAGATCCTTCATCTTCCATCTTAAAAGAATGCATCTTCTTCCTTAGGAACATATTATTTACCAAGGATTATCCTGATAACTTTGACCAAGTTTCTTCCATAGGATTTCAACATTCTTCTCATTATGGACATTAAGTAACAAAAAGTCAACCAAATAGAGTCTAATCAAACCATTAGCCCTTCAATCCATTAGATCTCAATCTTCTTGTTTTATGCCCAATGACATATTTCTAGGCATAGCAGTCTATAGATCTCTATCAACCAACATGTCCTCCATCTTGAGTTTCTACAACTCAAAGTTTCTTTGATTGAAATTTCTATTTCTATGGACTCCCAGATTCTTGCCATATGTTTCCTACAACAAAGATAAAAAATACTTTATACAAGCTCCCACTCAAAATAAGATTAGATAAAAGACCCTCTACCCAAACTAGAATCAATGGTACACCTAACACACTTCCTATGCCAATTTAATGAGGAGAGTTGTATATATATATATATATTATTTTAATCAATTACACTAATGATATATATAGTACAAGGAAGATAATATAACACATGAAAATATAAAAAATCTCACAACAAAAGATATATGTGTGGGAAACCCTTTCTTGATAAAAACACAACACTCTGATAGGTTGCTCAATGCATTATGAATGAAATGATGTTTAAAATATTGCAAAACAAGTCTTCTTCCAGGAGTATACAATGTTGATTTTGGAGAATTCTCATAACATAACAATACCTATAAATACAAAATACAAAAACCACTCCAAGAGACCTAATATATAGAGAATACAAGTATGAAGGTAACTTCTAGAGGAATCTACAAGAGATGGGTATCCAAATCCACTTGGCACATTTTTCCACCACCTCCAAATTTCTAAATGACACTTGTACAAGAATATTTGACTCAATCAAACCTCCAAACTTGGTCACCCTATTTTTACTCAAAATAGGAATGAAAAATTCTCTTACACACCTTATAGTTTTCATATAATGTGTCATAATTGATAAAACTTATACGTATAGGAGAATCTCTCATAACTGACTAATAATATCTAATTCCCTTATAAATTGTCATAACCCATTTTGGGTGCCTAGATTCTCCATGCAAATATGGCTTCCAACACTTGTCCAACCTATTGTAGAATCTAGTTCTTATATGTCATAACTTGTCATATGAATTTTCCATACAATAATTACAAGATGCAAATAAAGGGAAGATATTCTCTACCACAAGTGAGATGCCTACTTTTCCATGTAGAGACACAAACATCCTTGTGACCTCCCATGTCACTTGCTAGCATTATGACAACTCAACACACACTAAGTCACACTAGATGAAAAAATAAGATGAGCATGAAAATATAAAATAGGCATACATATATATCTCCTACTAGAAAAATAACATAGGCATAAATAAATAGATAAACTTGGATTACCATACTATTTAAAATTTATCAAAATTATAAAGTGATTGAAACTATACCTCCTATAACTTACTCGATTATATCTACACCCATCGTGGTTACTTGAACTTTTGTTCTTTCTCTTGTTCCTCCTTCCCCAAGGGAATGAAGAAGAAATCAACCTATGTTGGTTGACCCTTCCCCTTCTTCTACACCTAGCATGGTCAAACAACCTTTGGTGGTTTTTTTTATCTAACACCTATCCCTAGGATAGGTGGTGGAAAGAAACCCAATTCAAATGATCCCATCCATCCTACCATTGATCTTAGTGTGTGAACACGATGTAGCTAGTTATCTAGACTACTCAACATCGTCTCTATGTTGAAACTTGTGCTATTTTAAATTCACCCCCACCACCACTATCTATCCTTGTTCATATTCATACACCTCCACCACCCCCTCCTAAGCCTACCATACCACTTTTACCTAACGAGTCTTCTATTTTGAGAGCTCCATGCATTAAGGTTGTCTTGGTATCTTCCCTTGAATCTTCTATTATCCCATAGGTTCTTGAATATTTACCCTTCTCCACTCCATTAGATATCCATAATGCATGTGTCATTTCCAACACTACCCTTCCATCACTTGTTCCTTTCATGTGCACTCACCATTAGGTCTTCCGTAAAAATTTCCTACCACTATAGAGTAAAAGCATAAAGTTGTGTAACACTTTTGACCAACTTATCAACACAAGTGAATTTAAATATTTCTAACTAAAAATCAATTTTGATCAAACATATGATCTAGTAAGATTCATTCTAGCTAAGTTATATGTGTCCACAAATTTTCCAACTAAAATTGTTGACTAAATGCATATGTAGCTCACCATTTTGAGGCCAATTTACCAAAAAAGTAAAATTATTTTTAAAAATGATGTTTCAACAAATCATGTAAATAACATTTTTTAAAATATAAAAATACACTTTTGTAGATCTCTAAGTGTAGCTTAAAATAAATAAATTAATAGTTTAATTATTATAATTAATATTTATTTTATTTTTTATTTTTTCTAAAAGTAGGCTATCAACACAAAAAAGTTAGTTTGATTACCATGTTAAGAAAAATATTAAAACATTAAAAAAATATAAAAAATATGATGCACTAGATAAAATAATATATCAAGATGGTATAGTTTTTTTCTATTTTAGGTAAATAGTTAATATGAAAGTTGACATCGAACGGAAACAATTGTATTTTAATACACACACATTTTAATATTTATTCTAAAAATATATATTTATCATAATTGAAAAAACATTCATGCATTAAAATTTCAAGTTATAAACACACACAAAATTTGAAGGAAAAAAAAATACAAAACAAAGATTGATGCCTCATGTAACTTCATTTTTTCAACATTTTATCAACTAAATTATAGTATCAATTTATAAAAAAATATATTTAAATAGTTTTTTAATTTTTTGAAAAAAATACAAATATAAAATATACTAAAATATACATACCTCACATCCTGCTATTAATTGATCACATTGGGATTATGTCTCTCTTCATCATTTTCTCTTCATTTGTGTTTATTAGTATTTTCATTTTTATTGTGTATATTCATGTGTGTTTAGGCTATATGATTTTCTAACATCTTTACTTTTTGGGTGATAATTTTTAATTCTTTCTTTTTATAGGTTTTATATGTTGTTCTAACATTGTTTGTGGTGTAGGTTTTTGTGGAATTATATATATATATATATATATATATATATATATATATATATATATATTTGTAAGTTTTTAGTTTGAGGGCATACTCACTCTACTTGAATAACTTTATACATTTTCCATAGTATCCTTTCTATGTTTCATGATATTCTTTTACTTTTAGTATTTTATTTTTTGTACTTTAGTGTAGCATCACTTAGTGTCATAATCCCATTAGAGAGAGAAAAATGTAACGTTAGAAATTACATACGCTTACAATTTCACATAAAGTTTTGGAATCAGTTGGGTGACCATCTCCCCTAGCATATTTTTGGGTCCACTTGGCCCTTTCCATAGCATTTTTCTATCTATGGTGCCAAGTCCTTTCCTTTTGTGGTTGCTTTTGTAAAAAATAATATTGAACAATCATACCATCCTTGTGATTTTATAGTGTTTGGCCTTTTCTAGAGTTGAAACTATCTGGATTTTAGAGTGATGTGTAGAAATTTGTGCAAAACACTAATGTATCATAACAATTCATCATTTAGTAGTCATTTTGGAGCATTTTACCACTCTAGAGTGAATTTGAATGAATCTCTAGCTTCTATATCTCACTCCTTATGTTGAATCCATATTTTGTAATCTCTCATGTCTTGACAGCCAAGATATCAAATTTTATAATCTACAACAATCTAACCAACAATTTCTAGCATTATTGAGCACTCTTGTATATTTTTGAACTCCAAACTTGAAAAATCAAGCCCAAGTTGGTAGTAGCCACCCTAGACTGAATTTGAATGAATCTCTAGCTCCCATATCTCCCTCTTTATTTTCAATCTATCTTTTGTAATCTCTCACATTTTGACATTCAAGATATCAAATTTTACAATCTACAACATTCTAATCAAATTTCTAGAATTTTAGATAACCCTTGAGCATTTGGAATCTCCATGTGAATAGTCTAGCTTGGATTTAATACTCTACCTAAAGGTTTTGCAATATTCTCTAGCAATCTTGTCTTCATTGGTTTCCTCAAGCTTATGAGGTGATATTATTTGTTTTCTTTTCTCTTTCTTTCTATTTTTATTCCTTTCCATAGTGTACAATCCTTTTGTTTATTGCATTGGGACCTTTTGATCTTCATCTCCTTGCCATTACTTTCATTATATATAATATTTTTCCATTGTTAATGCTCTTACCATTCATAGAGACATTTATGATAGGAGCACAAACTATGCTATCATTTTATACATCTTGGTTTCTCATGAAGGTTGAAAAACCAAAGAGGGATTGAACATTGTAGTAAGCTCCTTAGCCCTAAAAAATATCCTTCTACCTTACAAGTAATGATTTGGAGTTTTTCACGAAACAAGGGTTTTCACTTCTCCTCGTTTGTAATTTTATTTTCATTTAAATATTTAGATATGAATTAGTTTCAATTAGTTTTTATCATGCCTAGAAGTGTTAATGTTCTTTCATGTTTTATATGTAGCTAGATAAGAGTTTTGAAGATTAAATTGAGTTTTCTAGTGTCTCATATTACAAAATCCATACATATGACAAAACATTATGTAGACATCCACACATCATGTAGGCATCCCAACTAGAAATATCTAACGTTTTGTTATAGTTTCCATTTATTTTACCATTTTTTTATTTTAGAATTAATTTTCTAAATTTTTATCTCAATTAGATATAAAAAACATTTTTCCATTTTAACTCTTTCAACTCTTTTATTTTAGCTTAGTAAATTTAATTTCCTAAGTTTAAGGAAAATTCCTAGTATAATATAAACATTTTCTATTGAAAATAGTAGAAAAACACTTCACTTTAAACATTAGCTTAATACTAGAGTAATATAGAAAAATCATATAATTTGAAAAGCATAAAAAAATTTCTATATTGAATTTTCCCTATATTATAGTACCTCAATCACTACTTCTTCCTTTTAACCTAATTCAAGGGAAGTAAAAGGTTTGCTCCACTCTCAAATGTGGGTGAAAAGGAATTGACACTTAAAATTTGACTCTAAATTTTTGAAGAACTTAATTTCTCTTGAATTAATTTGTAGATTGAATTTGTGACTATTGCCACCCTTATCCATACTCCATTGGATTGTTTAGTTTGGGTCTAGAGAAATGCGTCACTTGAAGTAAAAATCAAGAATTTCCAAGATACAATCCTTTGTGATATTTTACCATTAGAGTTATGCAATGTTCTATATTAACAATCATATTTATTCCATTGACATGTAGTCAATGAGGAAAATTGACATAATTTTATCATATATGTTAGTTAAAATACATCAAATCCCAAAATTAGTCCCTAAGTTGTCACTTGTGACACCATGCAATGAAAGAAAGTAGTTAGCACTAGTTGAAAGTTCATTCTTCTCTTGGTTATACCTATAAGAAATAAATTCTTTGTGGCTTTGGTTGGTATTGTAGTTGTAGCATCGTAAATTTCCTTTCTTGACAATTTCACACTATACACCCTATTTTTCCTATGACATTAATTATATTAATAATTTATTCATTTCGAGGCCAAATTATGAAAATACATTTAAATACCCAAAATCTCAAGAAATTTGAGCCAAAACACATGGAAAAGGTTGAGGACACCCTTGTCTTAAGGTTTCCCTATTTTAATAATTATCATTTTGGTGTCAGCTTTGAGCATTGAAATTGACCTTAAGTTGGCCTATAGCAAAACACATCAATTGGGATGCATATATAAACAAGTTTTCCTCTCATTTTAATATTAATCATTACGAAAAAGACATTATTATGACCAAGCATGCACTATTAGGATCTTATTATGAGGATGCATGTGAGTTATCCTCTACATAATAGCTACACCAATCTATTGTGCTATGTGGACTAACCTTTTGTAGGTTTTCAAATCAATTCAATCATCCATTTTCAACTCTTTGTGGAAAATTATAGTGTGAACATCACTTCGACAAAGATTTCATACCTAAGGTAACACTTTTTATTGTCATTTGTTATTACAGTCAATTATTGTCTATTTGGCCTTTGACTAACCTATGATAAGCCATCTTTACTAGAATCAAATTTATTGTTTGTGGAGGTGAAAATGCCAAAATGGGTTTTGAATTAGGAAAGCCCTTATATAGCACAACCTTCCCCCCTCTTCTCATGTGTACAAGTCAGATCCAAATTTTTTGTCAACAAAAAGTTGTAAAAATGGCACAAAGAAGACCTGTACCCTCAAAACTAGACTTCAAGCATTCAAAAACGCTCAATTTTGGACAAGGGCAAGGGTGTCCCTCAAATTTAGGCCCCACTTTTATGTAAATGTTAATCTCTGTCACTATTTTTTAGATCTGTCTATTTCATCAATTTTCATTCTTGTCTATGCAAATAATTCATATTTTTAGATTAGGTTTTTAGAATAAATTAGGTCAATAAATTATAATTAAATAAATAAAATTTTATTGGAAAAAAAGGAGCTAAACCCAAGGAAGATTGTCTCTCCTTCTAGGTTGTTAGCCAATCTTAACACCATTGTTGGTTTGAGTTCTAATGTTAAGGCAAGGAAAGATTGATCCAAGTCAATCTACTAGGATCTCTTTTTCCCCTTTACATTTTGGTGAACATGAAATATCCTATACTTGCTTAATCTTTTGAATTTTATTGCATATCCTTAGATCTAATTTATTATTAAAAAAATTAGATATGAATTTGTTTACATTTGCAAAAAATTGTGTAGTTTCACTGAAATAGAAAAAAATATTTCCGTTTCTTGATCTTTTACAAAAAAATGAGATTTTGTCACTCTAATTTTTTGTAAAATATTATAATTATTGTCAAATTTTGTCTTTTTTGTATTAGTGCATGAATTGGTTTGACATACTAGTGTTTTGAATTATTTCAAGCCCTAATTCATTATATCTAGGGACATTTCATAAAAAAATAGGGAATCTTGCAAATTTTCAGGTTTTGTGTAGTATCAAACTAGACTACCAAAGTCTAAGATTTTTGTATATTGTGACACATGTTCAAGTAGTCAAAACTTTAAAACCTTGCATTTTTGGACAAGGGTTCCCTCGCCCTTGTCTTTCTCTTTTTTGCTCACTTTTCTATGCTAGACCCTACTCTATAGCATTTGTTTAGATCTGGTTCCTATTTTTGATATTCTATCCTAAAACTTCTAGATTCTACTATACATTGCCAGTTTGACCCTAATTCACCCAATTCATTAGATTACCCTAAAAGAGAAGTACATAGCAATATGTTTTATTTTTAAAATATGTTTTTGACATAGAAAAATATAACTTGTCTATTTTTTTGGGCACTATCATGAACCCCATTCCATGTCATAAAAAGTGATAAACACCAGCCTTTGACCGACCAAGAGTTTTCCTACCCATGAGAATATCTTGGTGCAAAAGAATACAATCATTGATACCTTTCTTAACATTTGTGATGATATATTGGCTTAAGTGGATGCAATCATTAATACCTTTCTTAATGTCACTTTACCTAATCTCCATTCTTTAAGTAATCA
>VDFB02252449.1:0-22836 GCA_007258455.2 Sequoia sempervirens
AGAACTCGATGTAGAGGCCAAGTTTTTAGGAGCGGCTGTATATGAGTACGCTGACTGGGGAGTCGCTGGCGCACTGGTTGATGCCACCTCTTGTGCTACGTTTGATATCTCAGGAAATATCGGCATAACAGGTCGAGGAGGCAATTTTCCGTAGTCTATCAAGTGATTTTCTGCTTTGATAGCGGTGGCATATGCATCTGGTAGAGTGGCTCCTCCCAGAGACTTGATCATCATAGAAATGTCGGGATTGATGGACTTCAGATAGAACATGAACGCCAAATCTGGGGTCGGGCGGATGGTCATGGGAATCCTCCGCCAACTTGAGTGAAATCGGGCATTGAAGTCCGTCAGAGCCTCTTGGGGTGCTCGTTTGATAACGGATAACTGATAATATAGCAAAGAACGATCTCCATCATTTGAAAACCTTTCATAGAATGGATCTCCGAGGTCATCCCAAGTGCGAATGGTATTAGGAGTCAGTGTTCAGTACCACTCCAGGGCTTTGCCTTTGAAGGACGCAGCAAGGAGCCTCAGGGCTACATTCTGCGCTGTGATACCATGTACTAGGCATACATCCGCTACATCCTGCAAATGCTCTGCTGGCGTTTTTGTGTTATCTCCGGCGAATTTGGGAAGAGCTTTCAGGGCCGAAACCGGAATGGCACCCCAAATAGCAGGTGCTACCAGAGCTACAAGGGGACTCCCAGCATCCCATGCTACATAATTTCTGTTCGCGGCCGGCAACATGGTGAGAGGAAAGGGTGGTGGAAATGGAACGGTTACTAACTGATTTGCGGCCTGGACTGTCCCGGATGGAGGCACTAATAAACCTGGGTTACTTGCAGTTTGGGATCTAGTTACAGGCCGATGGCTCATACACCCTTTTAGAAGACGATTTCATTAGTTTGGGTCCCACCGGGCGTGCTAGAAAAAAAGGACAAACTGTTGACGCCAAAATTTGACGAGGTAACAGTGCCTTTATGGGAAACTCAGTTCAAGGGGGACCCCTTTGCGCCAAACTGAGTGACCTCCATATTTTAAAGAAGTCGGCTTCTTCTATATAATGGTTTTGGAAAGGGAAAAGGAAACAGATATAATAAACAAACACTAATCTAAGGCGATGCGCCAAAGCTTTCCGATAGGCACGATAAATCATAGACTCAAGGGCCTGAATGTTATTGATATGTTCCAAAACACCGGAAGTTCAAAGCAATAGCATAAACAGTTCATTCAATTGACATAAAATAGTATCACATACATTCTTACTGCTAAGAAGAGTCATTAAGACATGATTTAGACTAGCAAGTTTGCATTCAATATATAGAAGTCTCCTCAAATGAAATGCTTAAGACAATAAAAAGCACAGTTCACAGTTTAATCAAGACATAAAAAGCAGAAAGGCCGAACAATAGGCACAGTCTGAAAGTATCTTGCAAATAAACATGCAAAAGAGGCCTGGCGTCTCTTGCTAAAACCAGTATTCTTCCTATAAAATCTTGGACCATTGTCCCTCAACAGAGGGAGTATATATAGCCGGAGAGCAAAATCCCACCGCCTGGAGAGTTGTAACAGAAAGATTCCACAATCTCCCGTAATGATGTCTGAATAAGAATATTCCCAATGCCGTTATGAGAGCAGCCAATCAGAGTACAACATCCAGTTGGTCAGTTACAGGCGTGGCCTTTGAAATGATGGCAGTGGTCCCAACCAGGCTTCGAAACGACGAGTGTCCTCCACCGCCTTAGAGAACCATGGCGAGCAGCAGTCAATGACACCATCCCGCTCGGCCATCTCACAGCTTGCTTTGATAATCGATGTAAGGCACGTGGCAGCAAACTGCGGCCTGAATGAAAACTCCTTCTCCATTGACCGGGAGCTTGCGGAGAAGTGACACGTGTTCAGGGGACGGAGGCTACTTTGAAAACGGGGAAAGGCCGCATGAAAAGGGGGCGAAAGACGCGTGGCCGCGTTTCGCAACCCGTGGTGCTCTCGTCCCTGCTGTTGTTTTAAAAGCCGCGAACCGCTGACACGTGAGTGAGGGTAGGTCCCGCCAGGAAATAAAGAAGGCCAATAGAAATCCTTCGCAGCCCGCCGCAGCATACTCTACTCTTGCTAGGGAAAGATTGCGCTACACTGCCACGTACAAAGATGTGGGCCCCGTTTCGCAACCCGTAGGAAACATAAAGCAACAGAAAATGAAGAACCCCGTAGGAGAGACACGTGGGCGCCCAGCGCAGCCTTTCAGGAGCCGAATGGGGAGCCGCTTGCCAAAGTTGCGAAGCGAGGAATGCACAACGGGGAAGATCAAAACCTGTCGGGAAGCCGAAAAAGACGCGGAGACGCGCAGGCCAGCACACAAATATACTTAAAAAAAGGGGAACCCGAAGGGAGCTGCTTGGAATATTATTTCAACAGTAACTTTATAAAATTAACACCCCTCTCCATCCAAGAGCCCATTAGGCTTGCACACACCAAAGTAAGGAGAAAGATATCAACAAGGTATAAATCACCTAGGTTTTGGAAAACTCTTAAAGAAAAAGTTCACTAGGAGAAATTATATCCTCTTGTACAAATTTTAAGCAAAGTATATGGTTTACTAGAGTGCCAAATATCAAGGATATACATGTGTGAATTCTCCCTACATGATTATTGGTATAAAATTTCTATAATAAAATTACCATGAATGAAATCATCTTACCCACTACATAGGGCAGCTATCATGTCGCTACTTGTAAGAGAGAAAATTGCATACTTTGCAAGTTACTTTGTCATGTTTTACACTAATTTTAGTTAACATCTCACATGTCTTTTGGTTCCTTTTCAACTCTTTCTTATCATCCCCAATTGTATCCTAGTTTTCCATGTCCATTCTGATCTTGTGTGTTCATTGTTGATATCCATCTGTCTGGGTGTTCTGTGCGTGCCTGGCATCATCATGGTGCATAAATAAACCTATACTATTGATATTTGATCCTGAAGTGCGGTGAATATCAAAATTATCGTCATCGGGTGCCATCGTGGTGTCAATTAGTTCGGTACGTCATAATTATCAATCAGTTATTCTCAATTAAAATATCCGTGTGCATTTTTGAATTTTGAGAAATTGAGCATAGAAGTTGGGTTTGAACCAGGATTCACCTGTATGTTGGTTTTGTCTTGGAGCATTGTAAAGGCATTTGGAGCAACACAATAACCTGTACAACCAAATCATTTCATTGTCATAACTAGTTCTTGTGTTTTTATATAGACTAGCTTAGATTTTACATTATAAGGGTAAAAGTTCAAAGCTTGTTTAACATATAAAGTAAATGATCATCAGAAATATATTTTTTCACCATAGACTACCTAGAAGTGACATTTATGTTTTAAATTTTAAAATGATATAAACTAATGAAATGTAGAACTTTTAAAGTAGTTTATATTTATAATTTTTTTTAATTATTTGGATATAGTTTTTATAAATTTAAGAATATTATTTTTGATTAGTTGAAAAATGGAAGCTCTATGGTTTAGGACATAGAACACCACTTTTCCCCTAGGATGCCCTAGAGATCTCAATCCAATGAAGAGAGGGGAAAGAGATCTAACAATAGGGTTGTCCTAGGGTCGGATTATAAACTAATGAGGGGTTCACCACCAAGATAGGTCTTGGAAAGACTAATGAAATGCAAGATCTAATGTTTAAACCTAGTGATGCATGAAACTTAGATGAATGACCTAAAAATGCATATAAATTAGAACAAAAGGTTGTAAAATCATAAGTGTGCACCTAGAAACTTGTAGAGGCTTGAATGAGGACCTAAAATGATGAAAACACGTATTTTAAGGCTGAGTGGAATTCAGATTCCAGTCTAGGCGATTTAGTTTGAGATTGGGTTTTCTACACCAAAACTGGAATCTGACAGTGTTGATCCTGAATCTCCAAACACCCAGAAAATTGGTTGTAATGGGAATCATATGCCCAAGGTGGTGTATCAGTCCTAATGAGATTTATTTGAAGGTTAGGGTTTGATTCTACTTTCCAATCTCTTATCTTTCTACCACACTTTGTTTCTAGACTTGAAATCCTAATTTCAGACCTATAGATGACTTTTGTGAAGATAGCAATCTTACAAATGAGGGGACAACTCCAAAAATATTCTCCAAACTTGTAACCTAATATTCAAGGGATCTTCAAGCTCCAAGACACCTAGATATTCAATCACACATGTAAAGAGAAGAAATACTTGTTGATTTATTAGTAAATGGGGGTTTGCCTTGGTCAAACCCGTTTGAGGTAATTAAACCAAATAATGAGATAAGGAAATAAGGACATGAAACATGAAACATAGGATATGAAAAATAAACAATGATACCTTGAATGATGTCTTGTAAATTAGCAACCTAACATGAAGTGGCCATGAAGGACGTGAATCTAGATATTGAAATAAGTGTATAACATTGCTTGATCTTGGATCTTGAATGCAACATAACTGTTGTCAATCATATTGCACCTGAATGCTTGAATGATTAAATTCAGCAATCTGTTGAAACATGGGAACTATCTTCAGGCTGTGGGTATTCCTATGGCGAAGATAGACCTCCAGATTCTAGGTTGGTTCCTATATTATGGTCAATTTGGTACTTGAATAATTTATTCTGAGAAAAGGGGAAGAGGGATTGAACTGAAAGCATGAACCAAAAATGAAAACTTTGGTGATGCATCTAATTAGAAAAAATGAAATACAATTTGACTCACAAAATGATTACTTAGTACTTTAATCTACACAACCTGATTTGATATTCTAGTCAATTGAATGTTTTAAATAGAGGCTTTGAATCAATACAATTTTGAGGGAAAACATCGTTTTCATGACTAAACTGATTAATCAATTACATGCACAGTGTATAACCAATGAATTTAAACTAAACTGCATACAAATATTTATGAAGGAGAAAAAAATATTAAAGGTTTCAAAACTGGAAACACAATAATTCTTCGATCAAATCCTACACAATAATGATGCCTGAAATCTAGAAGGAACAACTTGAAAATGCTAGAAATCGAATGAATCTTCTACTAAAAAAAAACACAATTTGAACCTGTAAACCTGTTGTTGTATTAATTTGAAAATGAAAGTTGAGTTACATGATATTTCACTTTGTAAAATGCAAAGGCTGAAAAACAAGAACTAGAGAGAAATGACTAAGTCATTACACTTGTACAAAATCCTTTTGAAAGGTATGGAGATGAAACTGAAAGTGAAACTCAGTGTAAAAATTTATATCTCCAAAGTAATCCACGAGAAAAAGCAAAAATCCCTAAAAAGAAGGATCAAACTCATGCAAAAATGAGTGTATGATGATCCAAACTCAAGCTCAACTCATAACTGAACTATAGAGCACTAAGACTGCATTGAAAATCCCTTAGAATGTGGGCCAAAACATGAAAAATCTACCTCATTTTTATCAACTCACCCATGATGACTAAAACTCCAACTCTATAATGTGCATGATGATAAGGCATCAAAGACTGAAACAAACTGAAAATACATCGTTAACTCTATCCATCTTTGCATGATTTAAAGCCCTTGGAAGCACTTCAGTTATCTCTACATCTCATTTTTGCATGTATAGTTTAAATTAAAAGTGAGCACTCCTTGTTGTATACACTATATATCTCCTTTGTTATAGTTCACTTTCCCTTCAAAATAGTTTAATTTAACAATTATTTAAAAAAATCAATAAATTTTTTTTTTAGTAAAGTTAAATAAACTTTACAAATAATATAAAGGGGTTTCTATGAAATATTTTTAGAAGAAAATAAACATAAAACCTTGCATTATGATTAGCTCATGGGCTCTTGTGATCATTAGGTCTCTTGACTTTAAAAGTCATAGACCATAGATAATAATAAGACATAATGATTTACTTGAAAATCATAAGCAAAATTCATCAATTGTCGAATTGGGGCAAGTAAAGAACAACAAACCCTAATTTATTGACTCTTGCTTGCTATGCACACGCTGCCATGGTGGAGAAGATAGAGTTAGTAGGAAAACACGAGGATTCTGGTCTTTGACCCCTCTGTGGTTCAAATCTCCACCAGGGAACAAGGTAAATCAAACTCGAGCCATTATGTAACCCGTTTTTCTCCACTTTGAAACAATATTTTTTCCTTAAGGCCGCAGGCTTAGCATATAGTCGTCTGGTTTTTCTTGCTCCATATTCTTGTTTTATTTCATTTTTTGTGTATACTGGCTGCCAATGGAAGCTTGATTTGGGCGCTTAAAGAAACTAAGTTTAGAACTCAGCCGTGGGTTTATCATTTTTTTTTTATTTCCTGATAAAAGAAACTCAATACTAGTTGGATGAAAGGAAGAAAGATAAGGCATGCAATTGAACTGCATTATGTAGAGTCAATATGGAAATATCTGTATGTTTTCTTCGTTGGAGTTCACGACCTGATATTTCTATGTTGGGCTTATCTCCATATTTGCATAAGTTTAAACAATCACCATCATTTTATCTGAGTGTTTTGAGAACTCGCCATGATTTTGAATGCTTGACCTAGGGTTTTGGCTGAAAGCTTCCTTCAAGGCAATGGCCATATGCTTTATTCTCCTATTGAAATTCCTGAGAGCACCCCTTTGTGATTTTCAAGAGGCTTTTGAGGGACCTCTTTTTTCCTTTTGTATGACACAAGCTTGGCCTTCAGTAGAAAATGTAATAACCTCCATGTATTTGTCCTTTTTGATGAAAACCCTAAATGGGTATGTTGTATTTCATGAAAATATGTTCTCTTATGCTCTGAATATCTTTGTGCATCATTTGACTGTCTGCTGCTCTCATATTTGTAAACAATAACTTTAATAACTTTCAGTTATAGTTTATCTTCCATTAATAAAGAATACTCTCCATAAAACTGAAAATCAAGGTGATGCTTCCCTCCTCAAGAACTCTTTAAACTGTGTTGATCTAAAGTTTAGTACTACCTAATCCTTGGATTACTATTTGATGAATTTTATCCATAACAAGTGCTTTGACCTACAAAATACTATTATTTTGATAATACAGGATTATGATTTCTGTCACGATACTTTTTGTTTAACAATGAAGGTCATCATTGATACTCCATTAATGATAGTGGGATGTTTGCTCTCTCAGATTTGTAAACTTATATACTACCTTGTAGCAGCAATATGGTCACTACATAATCCTGTAGCATATTTTTGACACTTATGTTTCTGTAGCAATATGATGAAAATTGTATTTGTTCCTCAAGTACTGCCGTATTTGATGTTGTCCATGGTTTTTGTCATTTTTGTTGACTATGAATATTGACATTGTATCAATGCAAAGCATGAATGTCCTTTACATTTTCTTGAACTATTCATGAGATGAACTGATGTCTCATATAATGATAGACTATACTTGTATTTAAATCTATTGCCTCTCATAGCAGTTGACAGATGAACTGTAGCATCATTGTATAAATCCGTTTGATTCCTTACAACATAAATGATGATGATACAATTGAAAATGATATGAAAATATGATGTAAAAACAGTGGCGACATAAGAACATATATACAAACATGGATTTCTTGAATATGTGATTTCTTTTTCCACTTTTATCAGCTTTGTAGCAGCAATCTCACTATGGTTACTTTATGTTGTTTATGTCATTGCATCTTTCATTGTTTATGAGTTGGGCTCAACCCTTGTGGGAGCCACATTTCTCACCAGTCATAACAATATATGTTAATTGGAATGATCTGATTATACTTGTTCCTGCACATTTAAACAAACAAGTTAGCAGAAATAACTGAAGCTGAAAGCTTCCAATGAATCTTTGTGCTTTTCTAACTTGATCATCTAATGCATGCTTGAAATGATGTAGATTATAATCCTGTTGGAAATGTAGGCATGAGGAAAATAGTGATTTTCCATTGCTCTAACAACACATTTTAACAATTTTGTAGGCGGCTTTGGAATTGGAGCAGGAGTTGTGCCAACTGGAGCTAAATACGAGGAGACACCACATAACTGAAATGATGATTTGTCATTCCAGGCAATGACAAATCACTCCTTTCCTTATGTTTATATTTTTTTCAGTTGTATAGTGTACATCTCCCTTCTTGTATCTATCATTTGATTACGTAAATAAAATTAAGCTACTCCCACGACATGTGTGGCGCCTTGATTTTTACAATATGAATAAAACAACTTTCTTTTATGCAAATTTATGAGTTCTTCTATTACAAACATTTGCATAATCAAATTTTGGAATTCAAGTAATAATTTTAGCATAAATTTTTCACCTTTTTGTGATGAATGCAATTCAATTCTACCTATTTTGAGTTGTAGCTAAAAATAGGTAACAATAACAACACGAGCTCACCAACATGCTTGATGCTTGATAAGCTTGACATGATGATAGATCTTGAATTGCTACAACAATTGATGAAGATTTTTTCTCTTGAATGCCTTAGAAGTGATCTTGTAAACTCTCTTGATGCTCTTGTGAAGTCTTGGAATTCTTAACTCTTGAGTGCTTGATTTCATATCATGAAGGCTTAATGAAATAATGATTTTAGAGCTTGTTTATATAGGCAATCCATCTAATATCTCATTTATTAGATCCCACAGGCCGACATCCATGAAATTTGAACTTAAAACCCAGATTTCCCACTCAAAACTCAAAAAAGAAGCCAAATGGGACTCATACACCATTTGTGGCATATGGGTCCCACCTGTGTGGGACTCAAACACCCAAGGTGGCATATGGGTCCCATAGGGCCTTTTTGGAGAGGGGAAGTGTTGGGGAGTTAAGAAATTAACTCTATTTGAGGTCTATGTCAAGATTTTGGTTGAAATATGCCCTGAGATGCATAATATAGGGTCTTTGGGGACTATTAGTGATAATATAAAGGCCATAAATGCAAGAGGGCCCAAAACTCAATTTGAAAGTGTAAATAAATCAAATTAAGGAAAAATTAGGTCTATTTAGCTTAAAAGGGCCCTAAATCCAATGTGAATGTGTACAACACATTACAACACTAGATTAAGGAAAAATTAGGTCCAAGGGCCCTAAATTTAATGTGAAGGTGTAAATGAATACACTTTACAACATTAAATAAAGGAAAAGTTAGGTTTATTTAGATTAAAAAGGCCCTAAATCCAATGTGAATGTGGAAAGCACATTACAACACTAGATCACAACAACATTAGGTTCATTCCAACATTAATTATTCTTAAATTAAGTGTGAAAATATACATGACAATATTTTTCAACACTTCATTTAGCCCCCACTTTAGTTAGAGGATTAACTTTCTTCAAACTCACACTAAAGTAGACATTCAAGATGAGTCCAATCATATCAATGTGGATGGTCTAGGATAATGGAGATCGAGGAGGTATTCAAGCCCCTAGGATCCAAGATCCTATGTCAAGCCGGCATAAGCACAAAAAAGAACATTCAAAAGGTGTATGATTTGTAGCAAAACAATATACACAAACATACAATGCCAATGACTAAGAGATAAAAACAAAAATAAACAAGAATAAAAAGAGGTGAATCAAGCCTCGCCCATTTTTCCAACACGATGTGGATAAGATCTAAGCTATTTTTTCAAAGATGCATGCTCACTCTGAGGCAATAGAACTTTAGGTTGTCCACTGGGTGAGTAATCCAAGAGAGTGAGACACATACGCACATGGCCAATATGCACTCACAACACAAGTGAGTGGCTAAGGGAAAGTCATGCCTTGGATCAGCTTCTTGTCCAACCAGACAAAAGTTATATCTCCTGATGACTTTGATTTAAGGTGCCACACAACAATGAACTTCGAGCTTCATGAGGTAAGAAAAGCTTCATATGCTTGGGACTCATGAACAAACAAGATGGCATCACATTCAAGCAAAGTGTATTATACAAGGTGGCCATATAATAGATATTGTAAATGTACAATAGTGTAAAGTATGTTCAAAGGGATTTTGCTTAGTTCATGCAAGGTATCTTCTTAGGGAACATTGTGCTTATTGGTTCCAAGAGAGGACAAGTCAAAGAAATATAATGCTCTTGGAGGAAATCAAACCCAATGAAACCACCAAGAATAACACCATTGCTATGAGCAATTGCTATAAATTAGAAGAAGATATGAGATCTTATTCAGAAAGCCCTATGCCAAGTCATATGTTTCTGAATTGAACTACATCATGGATAAGTATGACATGAACATGCGAGCCAACTTAAGGCCTATCGTCCACATCCCAAGCTTGCTCTTATATGTACATGAAAGGTGATCAACTATCCAAAAGATACAATGACAAGTAACATACGAGGACAAGGCTACTTAACCTCTTTCCCCCACTTAGTGCAGGACAAGGATGATCCGAAATGATTGATGAGAAACATGCTAGAGTATAAATTAGTATGTATTAGAGGAATTGGGTACCTCAACACAAGGAAGGCCACCACAATCCTTAAGATGTTGAATTTTATCACTTAAATCCTTACATTCATTAGTAGAATGACCATGAGTTCTATGATGTGCATAAAATGCATTTTTGTAGTAAAATTTCTTTCGTGTTCTTGGAGGGACAGATATCAAACTATCTTGGAGGAGTCTTGTCAATATACTCTCTTGATAAAAAGTAGAGGATGTTTCATTATCTTTCGACAAAGATATCTCCCGCTTAGTACAAGATGTCATAATTACACAAGACTCTTTAAATTGCAAGATTTTGTTCTCTCCTTTACAAGAGGGTGTAAAATCTAACGAATTCAAATCATTAGTGTTTTGTGTGACGAAATTGATATTAAGCGAGGATTTCTTTATTTATTTCAAAGGATAACAATCAAGATCACTAATGTCTATCAATTCAGGGTGCACTACCATTAAAGTTACTGTTGTCAAATAAAGTTGCACCCTTGCTAAGCTATTAACTGTAGCAACCTATTGACACATGGGAACACTTTGAGGTTGTGGGTGACCTGGTAATGAAGTGGAACTCCAGATTATGGGCTAGTTCCCCCTAAGATAACTTGAGAAAAACTAAAGAATGATAAGGAAAAGAGTAAGAAGGATATACTTGAAATTCAAAAACCTATCACTAACAGGTGATACACCAAAGATAAAAATATGACAATACTATAGAAAACTCACAAAAAATCTCAATAGAGCTAAAAAATCTCACAACATCGAGATTTATGTTTATAAAAGCGAGTCTATGTAAGGTTTCGATTGTTCTAATGCTTAACACAAGGAAAACAAAGATGTTTTCACAGCTATAAATGCAATAGAAAGAGATCACTAACATAAACCTGCACTATGACATAATATTCTTTGCATCCAGTACTGAAGGAATCTGATAAAATAAAGGATTACATAGAATTTTATCATGCAGCTCATAACCAACACTAAAACAACAAAGAAAATTGGTGAAGGAAATGACTTTCTATTGAAAAGATAAGGAGTCTCTATATTACAAACCTGTAGTATTCATACAAAAAATGAGTTACAAAGTTTTGATAATGCTTTTGTGGGAAGTCTCTTGACCAAGAACTCCCTTACAAAAAGGAAAAAACTGCCATATATACAACAAAAACCAAAAAGTGTCAGCCCCTGCCTTAGGGTTACAAAAATGAGTCGGTGCCTGGACACGTCGGCCCTAGAAGCATTTTGGAATGAAGTTAATGAGGCATTAAATGTGCATACCCTGGTCATGTCAATGAAAGCTCGCTCCTAGGCATGGCCTTCATACTTTTTACAACGACTGCATTAACTCCAACCCTCGTGTCCACCCTCGAGACTTCGTTAGATCCGCTTTGAATGCTCTGCGGTCATGTTCATTAATGTCGACCCACTTTTTCTAGCCAACATCTAGATGTTATTGTGACTCGCGGACTCTTCCCCTTCGGCTTTCCTCTTGTGCTAGATCTTTCTGTAAGTTGACCCCCTTCAAGAAGAATCATCAGATTTACCCTGTTAGATTCAAACACCATTGCTTCACCGATCTGATCCATGTCGTGCACATTCCGTCAATCTTTCTTTACAGGGGGAGTCAGTTCCTCAAACTACCCATGACTGTCTTTAGCTCCTTCTAATTGGTTGAATTTGTGCCACGTAGATTCCCAGACGGTCAAAAGTCGCTTCATCAAAATTGCATGTCGGTGAGAAACTAGCTATGTCTCCCCGATGTGATTATGCGCTTCAGTAGTTATCAGCATAGCTCACAACCATCAGCAAGAGTTCATAGTGAGTCTCTATTGGTCATACCTACATTCCCTTCTATTGGAAAATCCATCGCTATCAGCAAGACTCTCTCAGTCGGCCAGACTTCTCGGCGAGCCCTTCAATGTTTCCTGAGATGGAACCCCTCGATGGAGTCAGAGTTAGGATGAGAACTGAACAGGGACCAGAGTTGAAACAAGGGAAAAACCAAAGAGTCGGTGGAACCAGAACCGGAACCAAATCTGGACTTGAAACTTTTCTGAAGTTTCAAGTTTAGATTTTGTTCTGATCCCGCCACCGGCAACATACAGGGCACGAAGGAAGAAAGAAAAACAAAAGGAGGATCAAAGAGGAGGAGACATCCCTTGATCACCAGCCACGCAAAAAAGCAAAGAAAAAGAACGAGTGGAACTAGGGCCGGGACCAGGACGGGAGCAAAACCTGGAACTTTGGAAAAGTTTCATCACTCGTTTTTGGTCTGCGTCCCGGGTCTGCCAAAACAAAGAAAACACCCAAACAAAAAGGAAAGCAAGGCGAGATCGGAACCAAAACCGATCCTGGGAAAAACACAGCGGGGGTGGGGGCAGAAACAAATCCGACACTGAAACTTTCATCAAGTTTCAAGTTAGAATTTTGTCTCAACCCCACCTCTGACACCATACAAGGCACGAAAAAGGGATGAAAAAGGAAGAAAAAAGAAGGGGAGAAAACACCCCATGACCAAAAAATGAAGAACAAAGGAAAGACAAACAAACAAGCCTGGCGGAACCAGGATCGGGACGGTACCGGAACTTGGAACTTCAAAAAAGTTCTTGAGTTCAAGTTCAATTCTGGTTCCGCCCCCGACAGAACAAAAAGAAAAGGGGCACAAAGAAAACAAAACAGAAAAGGGGGAAAACAAGGCAAAGACATAAGATGGAGACCCTCAATAAAAACCAAACACTTGCATGCTGGGCTCAACCCTTATGGGAGCCTTATTAAATCCACGTGCCAAATTAAAAAAATCATTTTCCCCTGCAAATGCACAAGAAGCAAACAAGTTAGAAAATATGTAACCTTGATGCAAATGTTCCTCCATTTGGTCTTTGAGAACACCTGAAAGCATGGATTTCCCTTCCTGATTGAGCGCACGGGTGAAAATCGGGTAACATTTCTGGTGACCTCAGTGGGATGTTTGCTTACTAAACATGCAAACCAGTAGCCTAGTCCTATCCATTGGGCATGGAGTCATTGGCAACCTAGACCCAGCCCCAGAAAACTCACCTAGGACTTCCAGTAACTCAGAAGACCACATACAAGGCCTTGGCCCATCCAAGACAAAATAGTAGGAGGAGAACTGTTCATTTGTGCTGAGAAAACACTTAGGGAATGAGAATTGCACCTAATCTAGTGTGCGGAAGCACTTATTGATCTCCAGAATTTTAACAGCTATGTACAAATTTAGGTCCATACCTCAGAAGCAACATTTGAGGTGAATCCCATTCACTGGGATTGGTTCCACTATACCATCCAACCTAGATAGTTGGAAAGCATTATGTTGTTTCTTCTCAATAATGATTTATGGCTCAGTCCAAAATGCATCAAATTTGGAGTGCTTTCTAGGCCTTCTTTTTAATTCATCCCACTTTAGCACTATGTCACCTTCCTGGAACACTCTGGGAGATGCCTTTTTATTGAATGAAATTTTCATTTGAGCTGACATTGCTCAATCCTTTTTACTACTTCAGCGCTGAGTTCTTCAAGTTCAATTAATTGAGCTAACCTTGCTATCATAGGCTCCTCTTCAAACATATCAAGCTGGTTCACCAGATCCAGGGTTGGGAGTTCAACTGAAATGGGCAGTCTTTCCTCTTTTCCATACACTAGCACGTATGGGGAGAGACTAGTTGACCCTTTAGATGTAATCCTATCAGCCCACAAGGTTGATTTCAGCTTGGTGTGCCAGGCTTTTTTATTGTCTTCCATAGTTCTCTTAGTGATCCTTGGGAGATTCTTGTTAGTGGACTTAGCCTGTCCATTGCCCTATGGATAATAATTAGAGGATGTACTCAGATATATACCATTTTTGACAACCCAGTCAGAAATTTTAACACTCACAAAAGCAAGGGCATTATCTGACACAATAGAATCTGGGATACCAAATCCGGTAACTAACACTTCATAGAAGCTTAGGACAACAGATTCATTAGCTTCTTTGAGTGCCACAACTTCAGTCCATTTTGAAAAATAATCAATGGCTATGAGTATCCACTTTTGGCCTACACTTGATGGCGGGTTTATAATCCCAATGAAATCCAAACCCCATTTCATGAAGGGCTGATCAATTTGAATCGGTTGTAGTGGGAGGGTTGTTGGCCTTTCTTTTCTAGCAAAAATAGCACACTCTTTGCACTTTCTTACCCACAAATGAGCATCGCTGAATAAGGTAGGCCAGTAATAGCCTCCTTTCATTATTTTAAGAGCTGTGGCTCTTGGAGAAAAGTGTCCACCAACTGACCCTTGATGGAATTCATGCAATACTCTTATCAACTTGATCAACTTCAATACATCTTAACGTGACACCATGAAAATCTCTTCTAAACAACAAACTATTTAAAAGAACATAAGGTATGGATTGTAGTCGATAATACCTTCTTTTGGATTTAGTTAGATGAGGAGGGCACTCTCCATTCAATAAAAAATGTGTCATTTCTGTGATCCAACCTGTAGGAGTAGGTATAGCAGCTTGTTGTCCATCTTGGAGTGCTAAGATAGAACTTTCCTCCTCCTTTATATATTTTTTGTTGTCCTTAGTAAGTTGTTCGCAAAGACCTCTCCCTCTTATTAGTTTGGTAACCTTTATTTCAAGGTCATACTCCATCACCTTAGTGACCCAACCAGCTCTTCTATCACTCAAATCTTTGTTTAATAAAAACTCTTTCACACTTGGATGAGCAACCATCAGTATAATCTTGTTATTGGAAAGCATGTGCCTAAACTTCTTTAAGCTTCTTATGATAGCGAGAACATGTTTCTCTACAAAAGTATACTTGAGCTCGCAATCTTTGAGTCCTTGAATGAAGAATGCCACGGGCTGTTCAGACCCCTCATCATTTCACTGCACTAGCATGGCTGAAGTGAATCAATATTTCCATAGGCATATAAAATAAGATCTTTAGAAAAGTCAGGTTTCAAAAGTGTAGGTGTGGTTGCTAATGCCTCTTTTATAAGCTCAAAACTTTTTTTCCCATCCTTAGTCTAGCTGAAAGGTACATTCTTTCTTAGCATGTGAGTTAGTGGACTTAATAAATCAGCAATGTCAGGGATAAACCTCCTAACAAAGTTAATCCTACCAATAAAACTCTGCAAACCTTTCTTGTGCGTTGGTAAAGGAAGAGTTAAGATAGCACTTATTCTTTCAGGGCCAATAGTAATACCTTGTTTAGATACCACATAACCAAACAATCTTCCTTCATGAATAGAAAACAAACTTTTTGGGGTTAAGTGATATCCCAAATTCCCTACATTTTTCAAAAATCTGCCTCAAATGACTCAGATGATCCTTAGCCTCCTTAGAAAAAATAGTGATATCATCAAAATAGACTAAGACTATCTTGTACATTAAACCCTAAAAGGCCATATCCATTGCTTTTTGAAAGGTTTCCCCAGTGTTAGATAGACCAAAGGGCATTTACCGATAGGCCACAGTTCCCCATTTTGTGGTGAAGGCTATCTTGTACTGATCCTCTTTTTTCACTAATATCTGGTTGTAACCAGAATAGCCATCTAATAAGGAAAACCTTTCAGACCCTGAAACTACCTGAAGTATCTGCTCCATAGAAGGCAGAGGATGATGATCCTTTAAGGAGGTCCTATTTAAGTCACGAAAATCTACACAGAGTCTTATTTCACCATTTTTCTTCCTTACTGGTACCAGATTCGAAACCCATGAGGTATGCTTGATGGGGAAAATAATGTTTCTTTCAATCAACTTATCTAGCTCCCTTTTCATCATAGGCTCTAACTTAGGATTCAAGGGCCTCTACTTTTTCCTAACAGTTTTGACATTAGGCTCAAGTTCAATGGTATGTTGAGCAAGCTGGGGATTAAATCCCTTTAAATCAGTATATTTCCAGGAAAATATATCATTAAATTCTTGACAAAGCTGAATAAAAACATGCTTCTCTTCAACTGTACTTACCTTGCCTAACTTAAGAAGCTTTTCTTTGAAAACTTCAATTTCTTCGTAGTGATCTTGCTGAACTTGAATACTCCCCTTAGGTTTTCTAGCTTCATCATCAGTATTAAAAATGGATTCTAAAGTGACCAAGCCTTTAGGCAACTTGTTGTTTTTTAGCTAAATAATCTAGTCACTGTACTGGTGCTATAACTTTTCCTGATTGGCATGTGAGAACTCAACTTCTTCTCTTAAAAAGTTGACAATCTGCTAGTCATTATCAAAGACTTGCCAGTGTATATTATTATCAGGCACAACAGGCCTAACTACAATCTTGATATGTTGATTAGTTTTATCACTGCAAATCTCCTTGGGAATATCATGTTCAGCTCCTATAGTAGCTAATCTATCAGCATGTTTATTCTGAGCTCTAGGAATGGAAATCAGATTAAATGCCTCAAATCCCTCTAAGAGGTCCCATACCCTATTCCTGTAAGACCTGAGTATATCATTTTTAACAGCATTAAGCTTCCTCACCTGATTGACAACCAACTCGCTATCACTATAAACTTTTAGACAGCTGATACTTCTTTGTCTCGCCCACTCCAAGCCCTGAACTAGAGCTTCATATTCAGCAGAATTATTAGAACAACTAAAATAGAATCTGAAAGCTAGATAGTACTTCTGACCTTCTAGTGATACCAACATACATCCACCACGAGCACCTACCCTACTCCTTGAGCCATCAAAATACAACTCTCACAGATCATTTTCATGTTGTTCACTAGGCCATTCCTTGTCCTTTTCAATTTTAGGCATAAAGGAGTCAGTCTCATGCATCATATAAACACCAATGTCAACTTCCTCCAATTGCTCACCTATGCCAACTTCATGAGCTTGAGGCGCCCACTCTCTAGGAAGAATATTTGATGTTCTTTCTATTTGAATCTCAGCCTCTCAAACAACAGGCTACTCCACTTGTACACTTGTAAAAAAGTTGGCATTGATAGGAGATGGATTGTAAGGTTCAATATGAACCTTGGCTATGGGTTCTGATTTAATAGTGACTCTAGTACCATATCTAGTTTTGAATAGCATGTGAGACCAATCAAAGGATAGGTAACCACCTATCTTGGCCGTAAAATCCCTAGATAAACAAAGGGCAAAGTACGGGGGCAACTCAATAATGTATATATCCTATGGTATTGCAAAATTTGGACAGGCGTATAGAGTTAAGCTCAAATTTTTAATGACCCCTACTGTGTTAACAACAGTACCATCCAATTGTACTACCCCCTTTTCTAGTGGCTCATATTCAATTCCCAACTTATCGACAATTTGTTTGGGCATAACTAAACTACTAGCCCCTGAGTCAATCATACAATTATGAACCAAATGATCTCCTATGATCAATGACAAATAAAAGGGAGGCATCTTTTCCTTAGCAGCTTGCTATTCTTTATCATCAACAGTAGTATAAGCCAATGCGACCTTCTCCTTTTCTACACTAGGCTCATATGAGACACTTAAACCCGATAAAGCAGATTGAAGCAAGTCCTTTTGACCCAGAATACTCAAGGAATCCCATATTGACATGGGTACATTAATTTTCTTCATATGCTCCAATATATTGAAAGATGTAGCAAGTTTAACTTGACCTTTGGGAGGAATAATATCACCTTTAAGTGAAGGCGCCTGGGCTGATAAATCAGACTGTTGCTTTCCTACCAAAGGCTGGCCCCTTGGTAGCATTCAGATTTGGTCAGATTTTGACGAGCCAGGAGCATTTTGATTCTGGTTCAGCCCTTGTTTCGATTGAGTCTGAACTATATTAGGTTGATGTCCTTCATCTATTGCACTCTTCTTATTGTGTGTATTGCCTGCAATTGAAGAATCAATGTGGATCACTCCACAAAATTCTTCCCCTTGCTAGTTTAGGAATGTAGACTCATGTGCTTGTTGCTCTTGTTGTTGTACTTCAGTTACTACAGGCACACTAGACTGTATTGTTGAACTATTCTGAACCATCAAGGCTTGGTTAAGCAACCCATTTACACAGGTACCCTGATTATGGGGTTGACTACACAGAAAGCACCACTCATAATCTTGAACTAATTTATTTTGGATAGGTGCAAGCTCTTTGGAAGTGCTTGCAGTGTTGGAGTCATAAGCTTGATGTGGCCTTGGGTTAGGAGCAAACTTTTGGCCTTGATTATAAGGCTGATAAGGTGGTCTATTGATCTGATTTTGCTCATAATTAGACTAGAATGAGGGCTGATAAGGTTTAAGACCTCGATTTTGCTAATTTTTTAGATTAACCATCTCATTGCCAAAGGTCGTCAAAAGGCCTTTAATCTCTTGCAGTTCATTAGACTGAGCTGGAAATGCATTTAATTGACCATTAGGCTGGGTATTAGGTGCTGGCAATGCTGGTGCACTTGGAATAACAGCCAAAGGAGGTAACTACATAGGGGTTGGAGGCTGAAAAGTAGAAAATATTGGCATAGGTGGTCTTGGGGAAATTTTACCAGCCTGTATGAGGTTGTTTTCAGCTCTAACAGCTACACCATATGCTGTAGGAAGTGTATCACCTCCCATTGATTGAATCATTAAAGAAATATCACTATTTAAAGCTCTTAAATAGTATAAAAAGGCATGATTAGCAGTAGGCCTTACTGTTTGTGGGATTCTATCCCACGTCCTCTAGAAACGGTGATTGAAATATGACATAACTTCATGAGGGGCTCTTTTGATTGTAGACAGCTACTCTACCAATGATAGGTGGTTGGATTTGTTTTCAAAAAATTTGCACAACTGGCTACCTAACTCATCCCATGTTGCTATGGAGTTGACAACCAGGCCTCTGAACCATTGTAAGGGTTTTTCCTTTAAATGACGCTTCCAGCAATCTGAGTGCAACATTTTCTTCAATCACATGGTGAACAACACACAGGTTAGCAACATCTTTTATATGCTCTGTTGGGGTGGTATGATCCTCGCTATGAAAATATGGTAGAATTTTTAAGGCAGCAACAAGAATTTCATCATGTTGAGTCAGATTCAATGGGCTGCCTTGGTTAAAAGCAACAAATGGTTGATTTCTCATTGTTGGAATCATTGTCATTGGGATATTCTTAGCAATAATAACAGGAACAACAGTATGGCTTCTCACAGAAGGATTCAACTTGGATCTTCTGAAATAAACAACTATCTTTTGAACCTTCTGGATTTCTCTCCCCCTTCTTCTAGGTGGGGACAATTGTAAATACTCAAAAACAGGCGAGTTACTCCTAGTTTGCACTCTTCTCATGAGCAGTAATGCACTGGAACTACTAAATCTGAGCTCGGAGTCACCAAGTATGCTAAAATTTGTCTCTTAAAGACTGCAATTTCTGCTGCACATACCAAACAGTAGTATGATAATTTTGGTTTAAGACTGAAACACAATTCTCAGTCCCACCATGCGTGCCAAAAACTATTATCAAATAAAGTTGCACCCTTGCTACGCTATTAACTGTTTCAACCTATTGACACATGGGAACACTTCGAGATTGTGGGTGACCTGGGAATGAAGTGGACCTCTAGATTATGGGCTGGTTCCCCCTAAGATAACTTGAGAAAAACTAAAGAATGATAAGGAAAAGAGTAAGAAGAATATACTTGAAATTCAAAAACCTATCACTAACAGGTGATACACCAAAGATAAAAATATGAAAATACTGTAGAAAACTCATAGAAAATCTCAATAGAGCTAAACAATCTCACAACATCGAGATTTATGTTTATAAAAGCGAGTCTATGTAAGGTTCCAACTATTCTAATGCTTAACTTAAGGAAAACAAAGATGTTTTCATAGCTATAAATGCAATAGAAAGAGATCACTAACATAAACTTGCACTATGACATAATATTCTTTGCATCCAGTACTGAAGGAATCTGATAAAATAAAGGATTACATAGAATTTTATCATGCAACTCACAACCAACACTAAAACAACAAAGAAAATTGGTGAAGGAAATGACTTTCTATTGAAAAGATAAGGAGTCTCTATATTACAAACCTGTAGTATTCATACAAAAAATGAGTTACGAAGTCTGGATAATTCTTTTTTGGGCAGTCTCTTGACCAAGAACTCCCTTACAAAAAGGGAAAAACTTCCATATATACAACAAAAACTAAAAAGTGTTGGCCCCTACCTTAGGGTTACAAAAATGAGTTGGTGCCTGGACACGTCGGCCCTAGAAGTGTTTTGGAATTAAGTTAGTGAGGCATTAAATGTGTATACCCTGCTCATGTCGGTGAAAGCTCGCTCCTAGGCATGGCCTTCGGATTTTTTACAATGACCGCATTAACTCTAGCCCTTATGTCCACCCTCGAGACTTCGTCAAAGCCGCTTTGAATGCTCTGTAGTCATGGTCATTAATGTTGACCCACTTTTTCTAGCTGACATCCAGCTATTATTGTGACTCGCGACCTCTTCCCCTTTAGCTTTCCTCTTGCGCTAGATCTTTCTGCAAGTTGAACCCCTTCGAGAAGCAGCATCAGATTTACCCTGTCAGATTCAAACGCCATTGCTTCATCGAGCTGATCCATTCCGCACACATTCTATCGATCTTTCTTTATAGGGGGAGTCAATCCATCAAACTACCCATGACCATCTTTAGCTCCTTCTGATTGGTTGAATTTGTGCCATGTAGATTCCCACACGGTCAAAGGTTGCTTCATCAGAATTGCATGTTGGTGAGACACTAGCCGTGTCTCCCCGATGTGATTATTCCCTTCAGCAGTTATGGGCATAGCTCACAACCATCGACAAGAGTTCATAGCGATTCTATATTGGTCATATCGACATTCCCTTCTATTGGAAAATCCATCACTATCGACAAGACTCTCTCAGTCAGCCAGACTTCTCGGTGAGTCCTTCAATGTTTCCCGAGCTAGAACCCCTCGATAGAGTCGGAGTCGAGATGAGAACTGAACAGGGACCAGAGTTGGAACGGGGGCAAAACAAAAGAGTCGGCGGAACCAAAATCGAAACCAAATCCGAACTTGAAACTTTTTCGAAGTTTCAAGTTCAGATTTTGTTCTGATCCTACCCCTGACAATGTATAGGGCACAAAGGAAGAAAGAAAAACACAAGGAGGATCACCAAGTATACATCCCCAATCACCCTCGGCACAAAAAAGAAAAAGAAAAAGAACCTGCGTAAATCCGGCCAAGACCGGAGATGAGAGAAAACCCGCCAGGAACCGTGAAAATTTCCACGCTTATTCCCGTCCTCAACAAGAAAAAAAAGAAAATTCCAAAACAAAAGTAAAGCAGGGATCGTAACCAAACTAATCCCCTCGGAAAACACAACGGGGCAGCGGTAACCGACACTAAAACTTTCATCAAGTTTCAAGTTAGGATTTCATCCCGACCCCGCCTCTGACACCATACAAGGCATGAAAAAGGGATGAAAAAGGAAGAAGAAAGAAGGGGAGAAAACACCCCACAACCAAAGAATGAAGAACAAAGGCAAGACAAACAAACAAGCCCAGCGAAACTGGGACCAGGACGGTACCGGAACCTAGAACTTCAGAAAAGTTCTTGAGTTTAGGTTCAGTTCCAGTTCTGCCCCCGACAGAACAAAAAGAAAAGAGGCACAAAGAAAAAAAAATAGAAAAGGTGGAAAACAAGGCAAATACATAAGATGGAGACCTTCAATAAAAATTGAACACTTGCACACTAGGCTCAACCCTTATGGGAGCCTCATTAAATCCACGTGCCAAATTAAAAACATCATTTTCCCCTGCATCTGCACAAGAAGCAAACAAGTTAGAAAATATGTAACCTTGATGCAAATGTTCCTCCATTTGGTCTTTGAGAACACCTGAAAGCATGGATTTCCTTGCCTGATTGAGCCCGCAGGTGAAAATTGGGTAACAACTACCTTAGAAGAAACTTTTGTAAGAGTTTTGATATTAAGTGAAGGCTTTTTTTTTTATTTCGAAGTACAATAACGAAGACCACTAGTCTTTTCTTGCATGTGAGGCTCTATAGGGACATAGATACCTTTTTTCATTAGCACCACATACTTTTCCATTATAACCGAGTTGTTTCTTAAGTTCATAACCTCTTCCATAAAGCTTTTTCATTTCTTTTGGATTCAATGGTTGTTCATAGTCAATTTCATCAAAGTTTGTTGTGTAATTTGTTGTCTTTTGTTCTAAAGTGGTTGAGGTGGATGCTTTCAAAGGGTCTTCCAAATTTTTTGTTGAAATTACTACTTTTTCTTTTCCCTTTCCTAAATCTTTGTTTGTGATCTTGTATTCTCCCATGAATGTTGGTTTGAAGTCCAAGGAACCCTAATCATCTTCTAATATCTTTGTGATTTCCTCAATATGTTTTTATTTTTCTTTTTGTTGCATGGGTTCTACTTGTGTAGTTGGTTTTAATGTTTTCAAAGGATTTTCCTTAT
>VDFB02252449.1:22936-201721 GCA_007258455.2 Sequoia sempervirens
AATGGATTGCCATTAATAACTTCAAAAAATAAATAATGAATCCAATCACTTTGGTGGGATTGAAGATAATATAGTTACAAACTTTTCCTCTAATTTTTATCAAAATCCAATAGTGGAAAATAAAGTTATGGCATTTTTCCCAAAATTGGGAACCCTAGTTAGGGTTTAGACCCATCCTCACAAAAATGGTCATAACTTATTCAAATATCCATGAAAATGATCCAAAAAAATAGAATTAAGGGATATAAAAATATATTCATCCATTCCAATTGGTTTCATCCAATATTGTACCATACATGGCCATACTATCACATTTTCAAACTACAAATTCTGGAAAACATTGTTAGAATAGGGAAATCTTCACAAAAATGACCATATCTTACACAAAACTCAATGAAATTTAATGAAAAAAATGCATTGTAAACTAGAAACACATATCTTTCTATCCATCTATTATATTTCTTGATATGAGGCTATACTAGGCCATACAATGCACAACTTCAACCTGAAAACAATGTAAGACTCATAAAAATGCACACAATTTGAGGTTTTCATTCATCAAAACTTCAAAAAAATGTATCCAACCCCCCAATTCAAGTTTTGGATGGTTTCCATATACATTCCCAACTAATCCCAACTATTAAAAATGGTTTCTTGATTTGCATGTAATTGTTTCTTGATTTTTTGACACCTTTCCAAAGTTGCATGCCAAATTTTTGCACCTTTTAATCAAAGACCCTATTAACACTCCAAAATGGATCAACATGATCCCAAATGGTCATAAATGACCTTATTAGACTCCAAAACACACCAACAACCTAAAACTCAAAAATAACAAAAAGTGTGCTTATGAGGCTCTTGATGCCCCTGCACCAGTTTGGTTTTATTTCCTTTTGAAAAGTTAGATAAATAGTCAAATGAGTCAACTGTGTGTTATTTATCATAGGTTGAATGCCATTTCCAAGTCAAGTTAGAGGTGTGTGAACTCATGACTACATTTTCTATGGAAGTGTTTATTTTATTAAAAACTTTGGCCAAAGTAATGCAAAAGTCTCTACTTGCATTTAGTTGGTTCACAGTGTTCGAGATTTCATAATCCAGTCAAATTAGTCATACTTAGAGGATTATCTAAAGTTGTATGGTCGATTGGGTTCTGTAGGACACAACACTAAGACTTATAAGAAACCCTCCCTCGATGAAGGTGTAAAATCTTGGTGAATCTTGTATACTTCCCGATAAAAATATTAATTTTGGTGGCAATTTTTTTCATTTTTTGTGAAAAAAATAATGTCCATTCGCGAATATTTTCTAATCGTTAGAAGTCTATGGAAAATCTTGGTGAAATGCAATTTTTTTAAAACCACTAAAATTTTCCATTGACGATTAAAATCTATTTTTAAACCAATAAAATATTTCGATTGGTGAATTAAACCTATTTTCAAACTAGAAAAAATATTTGTGTTGGCGATTAAAACTTTTTTTCAAACTAAAAAATAAAATTCATTGGTGAATTAAACCTATTTTCAAATGATTAAGAAAAAAACATTGGCGAATTAAACATTGTTTAGTAAGCGAAGGAGGCGCGGAAGTTTCCGTAAAAAGTGAAGCATTTATGAAGGTTTTTTGCCGACGCTGGACGTACGTTTTGGAATCGACATTAATGGAGATGGTTGGAAAATTGAGATATGTACTAAAGACACACATCTCATGTAGCTAGTCGGCGGTGGGTAGTTGTCAGGAAGCCAGTGAACCAGAGAAACAATGGAGGCCAGTTTCACCTTGACGTCGTGGAGGAAGCTAGACCCTTTTGTTGGCAAACCATTTGCGAAGCGGTTGCAGGGTTTATTTCTCTTCAAGGATGTGCATATGGCACAAGCAGTTCAATTTATTTTGGGTAATAGCTTTGAAAAATTAAAGCACAAATATAGGACCAATATGGATATTTATTCGTTGGTCATGGCTTGGGGTCTACACTTAGGAGAGTTGGTGGATGTAGTGAGGAAAGTCATGAAAACTCTGGTTCACAAAAAAAATTTAGAGGATATGGAAGACATTCTGGAATGGGCAATACCAAGAGTTGGGCTTGTTAAGGTTGAAGGCATGGATGGTGGAGGCCTAGAGCTCGCGGATTTAAATCATCTCTTTATCAGGTGGCCAGAAGGATGCACCAAAGCTCTGTGGTGAGAAGGTACAGAGCATGGGTGGAAAGCACTCAAAATTTATGTCAAGCTAATGGAGGTCGAGGTCATAGAGAATCTCAAAGACATCACCAGAGCAGAGATGCGTGAAAAGAAGGGTCTATGTCCAAAGAAGAAGATGAATTCGTTAATGGAGATAGAGCTATTGGAGATGGGTAATTCATCGAAGGCGTCTAAGTAGTACAAGTTTTTAAAAAAAATTAGATTATTGTACTAAATCTTGTCTGTGATTTTGTTTTTTGGGGGTTATACCTAGATTTACATTGTAATTGTAAAACACCTTGGGGCATGAACAATGGTTGGAAGGGTAGATTTCAGGTGAGTATGATTAGGGATAATTTGATATGTTGGAAATGGAAACTGTGCTGGCTAATCAACTTTTTTGGTAGTTGATGGATGAACATAAATCTAAAGTATATTTTATAGCATTAGTTTAAAATTGGAATAATCTTTGGTAGTTGATGGATGAAGATAAATCTAAAGTATATAATAATGTTTATGATAAAAATATAAATTAATTTAGAATTGTAATAATTCTTTCTAATTTCACTTTATATTAATATATATGATTTATTCAACAACATTTATTTTATAGCATTTTGCTTACAATGATTCTCAACTTTGATTTTTTTCAAGATAATACAGCATTTGGTTTTATTGGTGAGCATGTTGAAATTTTATTTGCCTTTTACAAATAATTTATGTTTTTAGATAGATGAATTTAAGGATTAAACTATAAAAAAATTTCAACAACATTTATTTTATAGCATTTATTTAATATGTATGATTAATAAAATCAATAATATTTTAATATAAAATATTTTATATTAAAAATATAAATTAAATATTTTTTTGACAGTTAAATTTTTTCATAAAATGTAAAGTGACAGGAAAATTCTAGGCTTGGCCAAGAGGTAATAATTTTCCAAACTCCACACATACCGATCTTAATTACCCATCGATCCTCTAGTCATGTCCACTTGCTAAAATCTGCCTGTGATCTTCACTTCATAAATGCACCATCCTTGCCACCTTTCCTATCTTAATTCACCAAAGTTGAGGTTTTGGTGCTTTTCATAACCTTAGTTGCAAGTCTTTCTTGGTCATCTATGTAGTCAGTGGGTCAGAAGTTTTGACAACTTCAAAACTTCATACTTTGGTTCTAAGATTCAAAGTTTTAGCGACCACTCGACATTATGGACCACTACCATTTGATGAATTTTTTGATGGACGATTATAGTTGCATTGTGGAAGTATATCTCTCAAGCAGTAGATTTGTGAATTGAAACCTCCAAAATTACACTAGAACCATTCGATGCGAACACGTGGGGAGATCAAGGCTCATCATCATGGTAATGAACCCGATGGGTTGGATTTTGGCGATGAGCGATAGAAGAACTTAAGTGGAAAAAATATGCATGTGCAGAAAGTTGATTTTAAAAGAGGGACCGCCTAGGAAGAATGTAGGACCAAGGCTTAAAAACTTAAGAATGTTTAACCCAAAGGATGTAAAGGAAAATCAATATAACCATGACCATTCGATGAATTTTTGATAGACGACTATAGTTACATTCCAAAAGTAATTCTCTGAAGCAGTAGACTTGTGAATTGAAACCTCCGGAATAACACTAGAACCGTTAGATGCAAACATGTGGCGAGATCAAGGCTCATTTATCTCTTTTCAATTCCTCAATGTATTACATTTCATTAATTGAAATTCTCAATATTTTAGTTTTGAACATCTAAAGCGATTGATTGGACAACTCATAGCTTTAATGAAACAAGATTTGTAATGATTTCATATTGTTTGAGTGGCACTAGTAGTGCTGACTGGAGTCTGGGGATTTTGATAGCTTGTCAAATTGAGGTACAATTTGCATGTAGCCAGATGTCAATCAAATTAAACATTTTAATTTTTAATTGTACATTTAAGGATTTAGATACATGAATTGACTAAGTTGGTCTTTTGGTTTGCATGAATTAGGCTGGTAGCAGCACTAGTGGCCCATAATTTATTATCTATTTATGATATAATTGCATGCAAATTTAAAATTAAAACATAAAGCAATTCAAATGAAAAAGAAAGTTGCCATCAGTTTCTTTTCCTTTGAGAAATTCAGTATTATCTATTTATGAAATAAATGCATGCAATGGTGGAGTAAGTAGCCATTTATCACATTGCATTTGCAAAATTTGAAGTAGTGGTAGAAAATTCCAAAAAGGCAAGTTGTGGGAAAGGAGTAAAATGGAAACACTGCTTGAATTAGACATGGAGGAGCAACAACAGGCCTTCAGAGGAGAAATAACACATAAGCGACTATAGGGGTTGATAAATTTGACCCATCCACTCATTCTATGGGCAACCAAGCAGGCGGCTGGGCTAGAATTTTTGAAGGCTTACCACAGAGCCAAAGCAAATATGAAGATTCTGATAATGTTCTTAGCAGTCATTTTGCATATGCGACTCTTGAAAGAGATAAGCAAAAAATTGACCCAAATGGTCTTCGTGCACGCATGGTTGGGCAGCATTGATGTAATGCTAGATAATGTGGATGAGAATAGGCAAATTCCCATGCCACATAACTACTAAATGATGCGGATGAGAGGGAGAGAGGTAATGAAGTTTCCTTTGGTCTGAACCATTGACCTAGAAGGATTTGAAAAGTTGTGGGATGAAATGGACCACAACATTTTCTTTCTCCTTAGGGTAGCAAAGCTGATGACCAATCTCCCACGTGGGTGGGCAATGAGATACGCAGAGGATGAAGGTCTGGCAGAGGAAATTGCAGCAGGTGATGATGATGATTGGGACCTATTATGCCTTGCATAACCACCCCATTTTATTCTGGAACAAAATGGGTCCCCCTTTTTTCTTTTTCTTTCATCACCTTTGGTTGTTTGGTTTGGTCTTGGGAGTTCTTTTGTTTTCCTCCTAGGTCTGTCTTTTGTTCTGTCTGATTTTGGTTCTACCTCAACCAGAGTTAGGTTTCTTTTTGCTAAAAGTTCAAGGCATGATAAAAATGATATATTTTATATGCTTTTGAGGACTAATGGAGGCATTGTTTTGCAGGGTTAAATCATACCTCTGATGCATTTCTTAAAGGAGTCAGTTGGAAAGCATGCCTCAATCAGATTTGGCACAAAATTTCTCAAAGAATAAAGTCGCTGAGGTGAGCTGGATGTCTTGTCGACTGGCCGTTGTGTTATATTCATTTGAAATCCTCAGGTTGCCAAGACATTTTGGTTCGTGGTGCTGTCATAATAGTGGTTTACAATTCCTGAGAGGAACGAATTTTAGCTGAAATCACATATTTTTAGAAAATATAATGATTTAATCCTTAAAAAGTTCCATTTTAAGGATTCCAATTGAAGAGGGTTTGATCAAAACACCTTAAATCAAAACCCCTTGGATAAAACCTCACTAGTTTTAAACCATACCTATAAATGCGTTTCCTTTACACCTATCAAAATGCTGATAAAAAATCACTTTTGATTTAGCTTTTGGGGGATCAAATGAATTCATTTAAAATTTATTTCAAATGATTATGGTATTCCTCAGAACAAGCTATCCAATGAATATAATTTTAATATGTTTTGGTTTTGTTATGTATTTGTTTTTAAGTTTATTAAACATAGGTTTTCATCGAAAATGAATTTCTTTGTTCTTCACATGTGGAAAAATAGAAGATTATCAAAAAAAAATTGAAAAATAATAAATGCACCGATATTGAAGTCCTTGATCCAACAAAAAAATTAAACTAAATTTTGACATATACAAAAAAGTTAGTTATACAGTGGTGTTGTGTCAGAATTATAATTCGTTTGACTTTGAAACTTGATTAAGGAAAAATATTCAATAAAAACTATCTAACCAAGTGGAAGCACTAGATATCAAAGTTACAAATCTAAATTTGAAAATTATAATTTTATCCTTCATGGAAAAAAGTTATGGTTATACGGTGCATCACTTTTAAAAATGTTGTTTTCTAGAAAAATAAATTTTTCGTGGAGATGGAAAAGAAGTGAAATTTGATTCCAAAAATTTTGAATTTTTTTTAGAATCTCAGACAAAATTTGATGAGACTCTAGTTTGCACCATCTTCAAATTCCTCACAGTTTAGCCGCTATAGGTGCCCGAATGTGAAGTTTTAGTTAAAAATAATAATTTCAGTGTCCAGTTTGGCCAAAAATTGTAAACCACTATTATGGGATCACCCTTCGCCATGAGTTTTCTATCTCTCTCTGACCGAAGAAGTCTTGCCGATAGTTGTTCACAAGGATGTCATCGGGGAGAAGTCTGGCTGAAAGGGCAAGGTCTCACCGAAAGAAGTTGCACTTGTTGAAGGAGGGCTCGTTCAGTGTAATGTCTCATTGACCAAAGGTGGTCTTGCCGAAAGGGTGTGGCTTCGGGGTAATGTCTCGCCGAAGGTTTGTGCCTTCGATGTGATGTCTTCCCAACTGGGGGGGAGTCTTGCCGAAATGAAATGGTCCAAGCTCGCCGAAAGGACCTGTCATCAGTATAACTCCTGGTTGAGGGGTTTGAGTTCGGTGTGATGTCCTGCCGACTAAGGAGGGTCTTGCTGAAATAGTTTGAGTTTTGCATGAAGTCTTGCCAACCAACGGAGGTCTTGCCGACATGGAATGGTGCCCTCAGTGTAATGTCTCACCGATAGGGTGAGGTCTCGCCGAAAGAATAGTGGTTCGGGGAGAAGTCTGGCCGATTGCTGGATCTCTTGCCAACATGGAGTGGTCTCGGTGTGATGTCTCGCCGACCAAAGGTGGTTTCGCCGATAGTGGTGCACAAGAATATATGACTTCAGTAAGACTCCTGGCTGAATGGTTTGTCTTCGATATGAGGTCTTGTCGACTAAAGAGTCTTGCCGATGGTTTCACTCTTCGGTGTGACTAATGGGAACCCGCTATGACCTCCTGCCGACTGAATAATGTCTTGTCGAATGCAGATGTCTAACCAAGTTAGGACACAATGGTATAACTCTTAAGGGCTCACTATGATGCTTGGCCAATAACGATAGTCTTGCCGATGGTCTTGGATATTGGTATGACCTTAGCTACTCGCTATGAACTCTTGCCGACGGTTGTATGCTATGCCGATTGCTGTTGTGAAGTATAATCACATCGGGGAGACACGGCTAGTGTCTAACCAACATGTGATTTTGTTTGAATGACTTTTGACCGCCTGGAAAGCTTACGTGGTATGTGTTCCACCAATTAGAGGAGGCTGAGGGCGAACCCTTGGCAGTTTGATTGATTAACTATTCTTGTGAGGAAGATCAACAGAGCACAAATGACATGGACTTACTTTGAGATCAAAAGCAATGGATCAGCTTGGTGAACAATGGTGTAGCGATCTAACAGGAGAGTCAGATGTTGTTTCCAAAGGGGGTCAATGTGCAGAAAGATCTAGAGCAGGAAAAATTCAAAAAGAAGAAGAAACCACGAGTTTCAAGGACAATTGTGATGTCTACTAGAAAAGGTAGATTGACATTAATGATAGTGCTTTTGAACATTCAAAGCAACTCTACAAGGAATTTCGAGGGTGGACATGGGGGCCAGAAGTTAATGCGATGGTTGCAAAAGATCTAAGGCCATCCCTGGAGTGATCCTTCACCGACATGGACACGGGGATGCACATTGAATGCAACATTAACTTTATTCCAAAAGATATGAGGGCCGACCCTTCTGTAACCGACTGATATTTTGTAAACCCTAAAACAGGGGCCAACACATTCTTTTTGGCACATTTTGTATATATGGCATTTTTGCCTCTTTTTAGAGGGTAGAAAAAAAAAGGAGATAGATAGAGAGAGATAGATTTTGAACAATAGGAATTTTCTAAAAGTAGAGAAACTTAAGAGTAGAATAGAGTAGGAGCTAGATTCAGCAAAGGCAGTAATATATCTTTCAAGTTTTCTTAGTGTAGATGGAGATGATTTGAAGACATGGATTTTTGTTACACTGGTGATTGTGCCATATTTGTAAATGTTGCTTATCTATTTCACCAACAGTAGAAGCAACCAGATTTAAATCTACTTCATATTATGCTTCAGAATGGTAGTTATCTTGGGTTAATCATTTGATTTGCAAAGCTTTCAAGGAATCAAATTTTATTTTATTCTTTGTCTAAATGGTGATTACAATCTGTCATTGAAGTTAGCACTGTGAATAAATGAAACTGTGTCAATCACAAGTTAATTTTGTTATGCAGTTTTAGTTAGAAATTCCTTGAAAAGTAACAAGTTTGATTAAGTTGGATGAATTAGCATTCTCTTCAGTTCCAAAGCTTTGATCTATCTTTTTCCTTTTCTTTAAAAACCCTAGTTAAATTAGGTTTGATGTTAGGACAATCCACAAGCTCAACACCAATAGGCCCCTTGAACATTATAGTTCACATCAACCATTGAGTGAAATCAACACAATCGAGAACCAATTACCAAGACCTTGGGAGTTAGATAACCATGCATTATTCTTTCTCTTTCAGGAGAGTAGAATAGTAATATTCTATTTACTATTGTTGTGCACATCCAGACCATCAATAGGAAACTGGCACTAGAAGGAGGGCCTAGAAGAGCAAGCTGGATAATACTAGGTGGTGTATGAGACCTCCAAGGTTTGCTTGCACCAACTTATTAGAAGACTTCACTTTGCCTTCCACCAAGAACCTGAAAATTTCTAGGCTCTGTTCTGACTTAGATCATTAACTAAGCCTTACTCAAACTCTGCTCCAAGAGTTTCAAATCCTTGTGCTTAACCTTAGGGGACTTAACACCTTTTAAGCTTATAGTCAATCTCCTACACTTAGAAGGGTCTAAGTGCCATCTTCAATACCAAACTTGAACTACTTGCAGGGGAGTTGAAAAAACTGTCCTCATGCTTTTTGCATCCAAATAGGTCCATCTTACTTGGTGTTCAATCTTCAAATTACCTGCTTTCAAGAAATTGCTTTGCTCAGGCCTAATTTCTAGTAGCCCTTACCAGTCCCTTTTTGGCTTTTCTTGCTTAAATCTGCCAAACAACTTATCAAA
The DNA here is from genome assembly GCA_007258455.2 of Sequoia sempervirens. Classification (NCBI taxonomy): domain Eukaryota; kingdom Viridiplantae; phylum Streptophyta; class Pinopsida; order Cupressales; family Cupressaceae; genus Sequoia; species Sequoia sempervirens. The sequence continues at coordinate 32,178 of VDFB02252449.1, forward strand.
TAAACTTGATTTCCTGATACCCTTTTTGGACTTTTAAATCTTTCCTAGGGTTTCAAGCCTCTGTCTGTACCGTACGGTGGATTCCTACAATCTTGGGTAGAAGGGCTAATTGACCTATTTTCTAGGGTTTCACTGCTTTCTCCTCTAGATCTACTTCTAATGGATTGATGGAAGTTTCAATCCCTTTGGCATGTGAATACCTTACCTTACCCCACCTGGAACTGTACGGATTTCATACAGTGGTCTCTTCCCCTGCCTAAGTTCTTCCAATTTTCACTCTCAAACACCTAACCGGGCAGTCCTAGCTCGCCTAGGGTTTGATTTTACAAATCATTGCTTGGCTCTCAAGGTTTCCTACTACTACATATTTACAATTGACTATCTCCCATTCCATATTTCACCAATCTCAAGAAGATCCCGTGGTTAGTGTTTATGGGGGAGCCATGAAAAGATTTACTGCTCAAAAAAAATTTTACAAACCCATTAGAAGCTAACTTGTGAATTCAAAACAACAATCCTGATTTAAGTAACCTAAACACAAAAGAAAAGTGACTCTAAACTATTCAAAGAACACCAGTACAATGCTAAATCAGAGTATATATGTCACTAGATATCACTGTTATCTAAAAACACATGGGATTTGCAGAAAACAGAGTTCTTCTATTCCAAAAGCCAAAACTTGATAACAACAACAACTAAACTGCTTCTCTACGAGCCATACATTCACATAGATGCCTTTTCCATCATTCTAGGGAAGTTTCTCGACCACTTACTCCTGATTTCAAGGGATTCCAATCCACCCAAGCTGCATGCAACCTAACAAAATGTTACCATGCAGTTTTACAACAACTTTACAACTTCCATGATTGTGTCATGATCCTCAATCTTAGGACCTCTAACACCTTGATCTCGAGCCAACAACTCCCTTAACTGACCATTAGCATCTTCTAGCAACAAGGATGTGGTATTAAACACATTTAATGCTTTAAATTCTAACATATGTTGTCCAAAGCTAAGAACAACATTTAACAATATTGATGAAATTAGTCCTAATGCCTAACTCATCACACACCAACAAGACCTACTACGGTCCAAACTAATCACACAAACACCCTGACTTGGCTAAGGTTAGGTACAAGCCAAAATTGAAGACAAACCAAAATGGAGTTAAGCCAAGGTGCTCCTGCACCACTAGGTTTTTCTCACCAGAAAGGTCCCATAGAGTTCTTCGATCAGCTGAAAATCCACCACCTTTGATAGAACTCAAGACCCCAATAAGACACAAGATTCACAAGACCAGGGCAACCATCATACCACCTTTGTTAGCTCCGCTCACTCCACCAAGCTTTTCACCAATACCCCAGTGGATACCTATCAATCCACCACCGAATCCATCTCAATTGCCATTACAGCTGGTTCAACCCATCCAACAACTAGCTCAACCACCACCACCACTACCAATGGAATTTTTTCAGAATAATCCCTCTCCATTGGGGACTATTCCTGGAGGATTTCATGATATGCCTAAGAATCCTGAGAAATTCTATCCCAAATACATTCATGGTGAATCAAGGAGTGTTGAAGAGCACATACAAGCTTTTAAGGACGCTTGTACCAGAGCTCAGATAGCTCACCATGATGTAGTTTGTAGGTTGTTCCCTTATTCCTTAGGGGATATGGCGTACAACTAGTACCTAAATCTTCCACAAGGTTCTATTCTGAGCTGGACAGACCTAGAGAATGCTTTCATCAATCAGTTCAAATTTTATGTGGATCCAACCATTTTGTTCCACCAATTCGCTACCATTAGGAAAGAGCCATGTGAATCCTTTCCCTTGTTTAATACCAGGTTTCAATGAATGTATAGGAGACTACATGACCCCTATCTAGTTGCTGAGAATAGTGCCATTCAAGCATACTTTAGATTTATAGACCCTTTGCTTGGCTTGTTCCTACAAAGGACTTATCAACCAAAAGATATTGATTCCCTATCTAAGGTCTATCATCTAGCCATTAAGCTGCAACAACAAATTAGTTCTCAACAAGGAAGTTTGGGGGGAGGTCTTCCTTCAATGGGGTATCGGATGTCTAGCCCAACCCCTTTATTCAATACTATCCCAGGGATGTCTCCTTCCCATTAAGGACCTATGTCTGAGTTGCAGACTCAACCTCCTATTCCATTCTTTGCCAATGGAGCTCCTAACTTCTTTCAACAATTACAGGCTCATCACAGCCCACATGGTCATCATAACCAAGCTGGAACACCAAATCATGTCAGTCAGCCACTTGTTGCTAAGAGTGTTGAAAGTGAAAAGATAGTTCAACACACAAATGAGGTGGAGACCTTAAATAAAACTCTGTCTCAGGTCACAAATGACATGGCTCAACTTAGATTGAACCCTTCTCAAAACCAAGGTAATTATCCTAATCAGAGCAATAACAATCAGGGTAATTACTTCGAACAACTACAATCATAGCCAGAGAAATTATCAAGGCCAAAACTCCCCTAACCAAGGCTATCAAAATCAAAATAGAGGATATAACTAGAGGCCAAATAATGGTGGAGTTTCTCACAATTATCAAGCTAATGAGGACAGGTCACATACTGCAAATGTGGCTGACCTTAATTTTATGACTAATTGGTGCAGGCTGCATGATACTGCAACCCATTCTGAGGTAAACTGCCCTAAAATGGGGAAAGTCGTGAAGATGGCACAAGCAAATGCCCAAAAATTCCAAGGGAATTCAAATAAAGAAGGTGGCTCAGTAGATACAACAATGACTTATGACCTCTTTGAGGAAGAACCTTCATTCCCAATACAAAGCGAGAATGAAATAGAGGAAGATATATATGATGCCCAAGCCTTTAAGACAAAGGGAGGACACTTCTTAAGAATTCAGAATAAGGGTCTGTTCACTACATCAGCACCACCTAATCACATGGTGCCCCCGAATCAAAGTGTTGATAATAGCCCTCCTCCACCAAAAGGTCCACCTGACTTCCATAACAAAGGTAATTCACTTGGTGTTGTCAAATGTATTGCAAGCTATAACACATAATTTGATATTGTTTCTGAGATGCAGAGATAGAAAACCTCTTTATCTTACTTTGACATCCTAAACTGGTGCCCTGCCCAATGAGAGATAGTGCTAAAAGCTTTGGAACAAGCTAATAAATCAAAAGGGAAAAACAAGGTGGCACCTGCTACAGACATGAATGCAGCTTTGTACAGAAGCAAGGTAGGTACCCCACCATTTCTTTTAAGTTTGAGAATCTGTGGGAAGAATCTACATAATTGTTTAGTAGATTCAGGGGCTTCTGGAAATGTTATGCCATTTTCTATTTGCAAGAAATTGGGACTGAACCCTGTCCAAACAAACAAGATGGTCATCCAACTTGATAAAACATAGGTTAATGTAGTTGGAGAATTGAAAAATATACATGTGAAAGTAGGGTCTAACCCTACGATTTTAGCCAATATAGATATTCAAGTAGCAGACATTCTCAAGACTTATAGTATGCTGTTGAGCAGAGATTTGATGAAAAGTATAGGGGGATATCTCTCCCTTGAATTTTCACATATGTGGCTACCATGGAGGGGAGTTCCTACACAGATTAGGATTGAAAGTGAACCTTGCTTCAAGCATATCATCACTGAGTATGATTGTCCCAATGAGGTAGCCTATTTTGAAACCGAGATAGGGGTTTATAAAACAGAAGAAATTTTGACCTTTTCAGTTCTTGATCCTAAAGAATTGTCAATACAAAAATTCCATGATCCCATGATTAATGAAAATGAACAGGGATTGATCAGGAAGCTACAACAAGATCAGTTGGTCTTAGGGGAAGATATCGATTTGCAGAGTCTTCTACTCCTTAATTGGTGCAGGGTACACTACCAAAATCATTCGGAATTAACTTGCCAACCCTGCATCAGGATTTTAAATCATGTTTCCCGAACTGAGGAAACTAGCCTAAGTCACCTTAAGACCATTTCAGACCACTTCTCATTCGAAGCCAAAAATGTAGTAATGTTAACCAGGGATAATATACCTTCAAAGGACGTCCCTCCTCAAATTGAACTTATCCTGGTCACAAGACTAGACCAACATAGTTACGAAGAACAACCCCAAGGTCTGTTTGATATCCCTGCACTCACAAGTATACCAAAACCCAAGGGATTAATCAAAGATACAAGTGACTGTCAGAAGGATAGCCATAGATTAAATGATATATTTGAGCACGAACTGGAAATTGCACCTGAGGAACCTATTGAACACCTCTTACCAATATTTGATGCAAAGGATCAAGTGCCCCCACCTATGGCTCATCTTATCCAAACGCCCATAATAACCTCAAAGGGATCAACCCCAGCTCATGATCAGCTATGGACCCTCACGTTTGATGGATCCAAGTCCAAAACGGGCTGTGGTGTTGGGATTGAATTAACTAACCTGAAAGGGAAAACTTTCTTTGCTTCTTACAGGTTGCAGTTTAGATGCACTAATAATGTAGCGAAATATGAAGCTTTAGCTTGAGGGCTAATGTTCGCACATAAGAAGAAAGTTACCGCCTTGATGGTTAAAGGAGATTCAGAAATAGTTATCAAGCAAGTGCATAGCCAATACACATGTCACAATAAAAGAATGGCAGCTTATAGAAATCAGGTATGGAACCTGATTGAAGACTTTGATGCTTTTGGGATTAGTTTAATCCCTAGAGAGGAGAATCAAATAGCTGATTCATTAGTTGTTGCCGCAAATACCCTAGAACCCATGCAAGGCTCCAAGCTTAAGAAATTCTCAGTAGAATTGATATCCACCTCAGCTGTTCCTGACAATGTCAGGAAATTTCAAGTCTTTGACGATGATCGACATATCCTTGCTTTTCTAGCAAGCTCAGATGTTTTTGAAGAACATATCATTGATGAGTCTGACAGGGATCAAGGGGACTGGAACCTTGAAGACTATGATACAGAGGGGGTCCTCAATTTAAAAAATAATAGCATCCCCAAGGGAATGGTGGCCTTAGAAAGAATTTTTGATTTAGACCCAAGGGCTCGGGAGAAGGTATTAACCGAAGATAAAGGAGGTGAGTATGAGACTGCTAACCTAGTTGATTCTGGCCCTGAAAGAAATGTTTACATAGGGAAAGCTTGCCCTAAAGCAATCAGAAAAGATATACTGAGGGAGCTGAAGAAGGATATTGCTGCAATAGCTTGGGGGTATGAAGATCTAAAAACATTTGATGCTTTTGTGATAACTCATACTATTCCTTTGAAGCCTGAAGCTAAACCATTTTGGTAGAAACAACGTCCTATCAACGCCCTGATTGAACCACTGATCTTTAAGGAAGTTCATAAATTTCTTTCTGCAAGAATAATCTTCCCTGTACGATATTCAACATGGGTGGCTAACTTGTTTCCAGTCCGTAAGAAAAATGGAGAGATCAAGCTATGTGTAGATTTCAGGAATCTGAACAGAGCTTCAGAAAAAGACAACTACCCACTCCCTTCACTAGACGAAGTCTTGCAGACTGTCAATGGGTCTTAGATGATATCATTCCTGGATGGTTATTTTGGATACAATCAGATGATTGTTAACTATGAAGACAAAATGAAGACAACCTTCACTACTAAGTGGGGAACATTTGCTTATAGAAGGATGCCATTTGGTTTGATAAACGCTGGGGAAACCTTTCAGCATGCCATGGACGTAGCATTCAAAGATCTGATTGGTAAATGCATCATCGTTTACATGGATGACCTGACAGTATTCTCTAAAGATAGACTAAATCATGTTGCAGACTTGGCTAAAGTTCTTGAAAGATGTATCCAGTATGGTGTCTCCTTGAATCCTAAAAAGTGTGTGTTTGAGGTTTCTGAAGGGAAAATTTTGGGACACAATCTCGGAAAGAGGAATATCGATCGATCCTGACCGAGTTGAGTCCATTCTAAAGATAACCAGGCCAGGAAGCAAGAAGGAGATGAGATCTTTCTTTAGAAAGATCAACTTTGTGAGAAAGTTTATCACAGGTTTTGCAGAAATTGTAAAACCATTGAATGAAATGATGAAGAAAGATGTTGTAATAGAATGGAGTAACGAGGCAAACGCCACATTTTCTCAAGTCAAACAATCCATTTCAGAAGCACAAGTCCTCACCAGCCCTGACTACTTGAAGCCATTCTATATTTATTCTTTTGCTTCTGAACATTCTTGTGCAACTATCCTAACTCAACGAAGAGAAGAGGGAGAGGAGAGGCCAATTGCTTTCATGAGTTATCCATTTAAAAATGCCAAAATTAAGTACCCACCCCTTGAAAAGAAAGCTTTTGTGTTGGTTAGGGCTGTCAAGAAGTTCAGGCATTACATCCTCCGAAGTCAAATTATTGTTGTAGTTCCTGATGCTGCTGTAAAGTCTCTACTCATGCAGAGCGAGTTGGGAGAATGAAGGGGGAAATGGATGGCCATTTTGCAAGAGTTTGATCTGGAGATTCACCCTATGAAACTTTTCCTAGGTTTGGGCCTATCTAAATCCATAGCCGATGCTAGCGAGAACATTATATGTCAGCAATACACAATGTAGTCTTTTTTCAACGACCCTTGGTATGCCGATATCATTTGTTTCATGCTTAATAATCGGTGCCCAGAGGGAATGAATACGACTCAGAGGAGAGCATTGAGAATGAAGAGATCCCATTATATGCTCAAAGGAGGATTGCTCTGCAAGAAATTTTTTTAGGGAGTGTACCTACGATGCCTTGATCGGCAAGAGGCTAAACATGTGATTGCTGAATTCCATGGGAAACATGGCACAGGTCATGGTTCTGCAGATTCGTTAGCACATCAGATCCTTAGATCAGGTTATTACTAGTAGTGCATGTTCAAAGATGCCCATCAACATGTAAGAACATGTCACATATGTCAAATTTTTGTATCAAAAGAACACCATTCAACCATGCCATTACAACCTATTTATGAGGTAATACCATTTGCCCAATGGGCGCTGGATTTTATTGGGGTAATTAACCCAAATTCTTCTACAGGACAAAAATTTATTTTGATTGCCACAGATTACTATACAAGATGGATAGAGGCTATACCTTGCAAGAATAGCACAATGGAGGTGGTAATCAAGTTCCTCACCGAATGCATCATGACTAGGTTTGGAGTACCCTTCGCATTGGTATGTGACAACGGCTCTTCCTTTTCTTCTACTGAGTTCATTTCATGGGCTTATGATCACAAAATTGTTTTGAAGTATTCTTCAAACTATTACCCACAAGGAAATGGAGTTGCAGAATCAACCAATAAGAATCTCTTAGGGGTAATAAAAAAACTACTAGAGAACAATCCTAGGGACTGGCATACCCAACTAATATTTGCGTTCTGGGCAGATAGGACTAGGATCAAGGCTGCTTTAAGGACTTTTCCATTTAAGCCAGTGTATGGCCAAGAGCCTATGTTCCCTATTCACTTGCAAATACCTATCCTTAAGTTTATGTAGAATTTTTACTCTAGTGATGATAGGATTGAAGTAAGATTAGCTGGTTTATTGAAATTAGAAGAGCAAAGAAATGTCGCCTTGCAGCAGTTCTTTTGACACCAGGCCATTGTCAAACGTTGGTTTGACAAAAGAGCCAAAATCAAGGCTTTTAGAATATAAGATCTTGTGCTGTTATGGGATAAGGCCAATGAAAAGAAGGGCAACCACTAGAAATTTGATAGCTCTGGTTAGGTCCCTATCAAATTACTGAAATCTTGGGAGAAAATGCTTTCCAGCTGAGTAGTTTAACGGGAGAACCTATTCCATTGCTTGTCAATGGACAATTTCTTAAACATTATTTTGAGTCATGAAGTTTGGTATTTTTGCTGGGCTGTACATGTATGCAAACAATTATTTTTTCTGTTTGTAAATAGTTTGTTTGTTTTTTGTTTGTAAATAATTTGTGTTCTGCTTGTGAATAATTTTGTTGTTTGTTCATTTGTTCTTTCTTTCATTTTGTTAGCTTCCTTTATTGTTTTGTGTCTGTCTTGTTTAGTTATTTGGGGTTTCCCTATTCTTTCCATCTTCAAATGGTGGGTTGTTATCTGAAGTGTAGTTTGGTTATTAGGAGAGAAGTGGTTTAGATATTTTCAGGTTTTCTAATTGGATGATTTTGTCCTAAATTCATTGTTTTATGCCCATTATCAATAAGAGTTGTGGAAATTCTTGAAAACAAGGCGCAAAGTAAATAATCTTCATTAACTACCTCTGAATCTATGAGAAATCATCAAGATCATCTCCTTTTGTAATGGTATATTTGTCCTAGGACTATGGTGTTGTAAGATTTGAGTGAAAAATCTTATTCCCCTGATGTTGTTATGAGGTCCATGGTAGTTTTTAACCCATAAGTGATGTATGGCATCTGACATATTGGAAAAAAATTGAATGAAATATTTGAAACTCTAAGAGAAGAGAAAAAAAAAAGAACTATCTAAAAAGAAAAGAAGATTCAATATGAATGGGTAATTCCAATATCTCTATCGGGGCTATGGATGCCTGACTGGTAGTAGAGCAATGCTGTGAGAAAACTAGAGGTATCTTTGTTGGGGCTATGGATGCCTAAATGGCAGCGGAGCAATGCCCAGGATATCATTGCACAACAACTAAAGGGAATCAACTCATGTAGTTCAAATCTTGCACATTGTTGTTCAAAAGATGAGGAAAACTTTACAAAAGGACAATGCACCATCAAGCACACACATAGATTCAGGGGTAGCCAGTGTTGATTTACATTTGAGATTCTAGCTCAGCCTTGGTTGTTAAAACTGACCCAACTAGAGTTGTGATGTTCATAAACCAGGAGTTCTAGGTAGCTGAATCCTTCAGTTTCTTGAAAATGGTTAAACCATTTTCAATGCCAAGTCGCCATTTGTTATGCCTTGCATAACCACCCCATTTTATTCTGGAACAAAATGGGTCCCCCTTTTTTCTTTTTCTTTCATCACCTTTGGTTGTTTGGTTTGGTCTTGGGAGTTCTTTTGTTTTCCTCCTAGGTCTGTCTTTTGTTCTATTTGATTTTGGTTCTACCTCAGCCAGAGTTGGGTTTCTTTTTGCTAAAAATTGAAGGCATGATAAAAATGATATATTTTATATGCTTTTGAGGACTAATGGAGGCATTATTTTGTAGGGTTAAATCATACCTCTGATGCATTTCTCAAAGGAGTTAGTTGTAAAGCATGCCTCAATCAGATTTGGCACAAAACTCCTCAAAGAATAAAGTCCCTAAGGCCAGCTGGATGTCTTGTCGACTGGCCGTTGTGTTATATTCATTTGAAATCCTCAGGTCGCCAAGATATTTTTGGTCGCCATGAGTTTTATATCTCTCTCTGACCGAAGAAGTCTCACTGACAGTTGTTCACAAGGATGTCATCGGGGAGAAGTCTGGCCGATAGGGCGAGGTCTCCTCGAAAGAAGTTGCACTTGCTGAAGGAAGGCTCGTTCGGTGTAATGTCTCACCGACCAAAGTTGGTCTCACCGAAAGGGTGTGGCTTCAAGGTAATGTCCCACCGAATGATCGTGGTATCACTGAAGGTTTGTGCCTTCGGTGTGATGTCTTCCCAACTAGGGGGGAGTCTTGCCAAAATGAAATGGTCTGAGCTTGCCGAAAGGAGGTGTCATCGGTATAACTCCTGGCCGAGGGGTTTGAGTTCGGCGTGATGTCCTGCCGACTAAGGAGAGTCACCAAAATGGTTTGAGTTCAGCATGAAGTCTTGCTAACCGATGAAGGTCTCGCTGACATGGAATGGTGCCCTCGGCGTAATGTTTTGTGCTCGGTGTAATGTCTCACTGATAAGGTGAGGTCTCACCGAAAGAATAGTCGCTCGGGGAGAAGTCTGGCCGATTGTTGGATCTCTCGCTGACATGGAGTGGTCTCGGTGTGATATCTCACCAACTGAAGGTGGTTTTTCCGACAATGGTGCACAAGAATATAGGACTTCAGTAAGACTCCTGGCCAAATGGTTTGTCTTCGATATGAGGTCTTGCTGACTGAAGAGTCTCATCGATGGTTTCACTCTTCGGTGTGACTAATGGGAACCCGCTATGACCTCCTGCCGACTGAATAATGTCTTTTCGAATGCGGATGTCTAACCAAGTTGGAACAGAGTGGTATAACTCTTAAGGGCTCACTATGATGCCTGGCTAATAACGATAGTCTTGCCGATGGTCTTGGATATCGGTATGACCCTGGACGCTCACTATGAACTCTTGCCGACAGTTGTATGCTATGCTGATTGCTGCTGTGAAGTATAATCACATCAGGGAGACACGACTAGTGTCTCACTGACATGTGATTATGTTTGAACAACTTTTGACCACTTGGAAAGCTTACGTGGTATGTGTTCCACCAATCAGAGGAGGCTGAGGGCGAACCCTTGGTAGTTTGACTGATTGACTATTCTTGTGAGGAAGATCAACAGAGTACAAACGACATGGACTTACTCTGAGATCAAAAGCGATGGATCGGCTCGCTGAACAATGGTGTAGGGATATAACACGAGAGTCAGATGTTGTTTCCAAAGGGGGTCAACTTGCAGAAAGATCTAGAGCAGGAAGAAAGCCGAAAGGAAGAAGAAACTATGAGTCTCAAGGATAGTTGTGATGTCTACTGGCAAAGGTAGATCGACATTAATGATAGTGCTTTTGAACATTCAAAGCAGCTCTACAAGGAAGTTCAAGGGTGGACATGGGGGCCATAAGTTAATGTGATGGTTGCAAAAGATCTAAGGCCATCCTTGGAGTGATCCTTCACCGACATGGACATAGGGATGCACATTGAATGCAACATTAACTTTATTCCAAAAGATATGAGGGTCGACCCTTCTATAACCGATTGATATTTTGTAAACCCTAAAATAGGGGCCAACACATTCTTTTTGGCACGTTCTGTATATATGGAATTTTTGCCTCTTTTTAGAGGGTAGAAAAAAAAGGAGATAGATAGAGAGATAGATTTTGAACAGTAGGAATTTTCTGAAAGTAGAGAAACTTAAGAGTAGAATAGAGTAGGAGCTAGATTCAATAGAGGTAGTAATGTATCTTTCAAGTTTTCTTAGTGTAGATGGAGATGATTTGAAGACATGGATTTTCTGTACACTGGTGATTGTGCCAAATTTGTAAATGTTGCTTATCTATTTCACCAACAATAGAAGCAACCAGATTTAAATCTACTTCATTTTATGCTTCAGAATGGTAGTTATCTTGGGTTAATCATTTGATTTGCAAAGCTTTCAAGGAATGAAATTTTATTTTATGTTTTGTCTAAATGGTGATTACAATCTATTGTTGAAGTTAGCACTATGAATAAATGAAACTGTGTGTTAGTCACAAGTTAATTTTGTTCTACAGTTTTAGTTAGAAATTCCTTGAAAAGTAACAAGTCTGATTAAATTGGATGAATTAGCATTCTCTTCAGTTCCAAAGCTTTGATCTATCTTTTTCTGTTTCTTTAAAAACCTTGGTTAAAGTAGGTTTAAATTTATGTTTGATCTTAGGACTATCCACAAGCTCAATACCAGCAAGCCCCTTGAACATTATAGTTCACATCAACCATTTAGTGAAATCAACACAGTCAAGAACCGATTACCAAGACCTTGGGAGTTAGATATCCATGCGTTATTATTTCTCTTTCAGGAGAGCAGAATAGTAATATTCTATTTACTATTGTTGTGCACATCTAGACCATCAACAGGACCTTGGAGATGGGGAAGAATGGCTTGTGAATGATCCTAGGGACCCAGAGGAAAAGGCCAAAAGCCTAGCGCACCAGAAATGTGGAGCAGACTGCTCGATGATTGTAAATTGCAAGGTGTACCTAAAATGCATAGAGTCGGAGGATGATGATGATGAAGAGGACGATGATGAATCATAAATTTTAGTTGGGTATGATTTTAGCTTTTTGTTGTTGAATACCAATAGTAATAGTAATAGGGTAATTGAGTCAGTCCCGAGTCTTGGAGTGCCCGTACTAAAATTCAGGCCAATTTTTGTAATGAATTTTGTAATGCATGAAAATCTGGGTGGGCTAGGTGATCAGGGAAGGTCACTTGACAGAAAAGGCCTTCAAGGTGGTTTATTGAAAAAAAAAAACTCATGTAATCCTTTTTTGATAATCAACACAGGGTGCTACCCCTAGCAGTGTTTTACCTAGCCAAAAAAAATAATTGCATGCAGATTTAAAAGTAAAACATAAAGCAATACACATGTATTAATTACATTTACATTTTCACCAATGATCCAGCAGAAGCTTGGCACTTGCGCTTACATTTGTATTTGTACTATGTAATAATGTGACATTCTAATTCAGTTGTAATAAAGTAAGTTACATGGTTGTGCTATTAATTTGACATTGTAATTCCTTTTATTAAGTCCTTTGCAATGTTAAGTGTTACTATGCTATTAATGGTTGTGCTATTAATGTGACATTGTAATTAATTTTATAAAGGCCTTGATAATATGAGCGCATTAATGGTTAAAAATTAAAAAAAATTAAAACACATGTTTATTATTTATATCATAAATTACTCAACTATTCGATGAGCATTTGATGTATGGTTGTAGACTCAAAATAAGGGAGCAAAGCAAGCTTAGTTGCTAGGCCTCTGAGTTTTATAACCATGTGACATGTTGCATTGTCGTGGAGTTCTAAATTTTCATAACTACCTAATTCCCCAGCTTGGTTCACTTTGTGGAGTAACTTAAGTTCATGCATACGTAACCTTTGAGTTACGGTGTGTGGATTTATTTGGTGGGTCAGAGGTTTCAAAAACATTGAAACTTTAGACTTTGACTTTGAGGTTCCAATTTTTAGTGACCACATGACATGATGGACTTATCTTGCCTTTCAAAGGCGCCGTTGTCTGACATCTCATTGAATGCTATGTATAGAATAAACTTGAGTTGTCTTTTCAGGAATTTCCAAAAGCATGCACATTTAAAGGCTATGTTTTCAAGGTATGAAATTGAATGCCACATTTAAAGCACATCCTATAAAAAATAATGACATAAGTGGGTGGCAAAGTTGTACTCAGAAATTTAGCCTGCATTCTCGTTCTTTGCCAAGGCTAGTACTTCTCAAGTAAAAACATTCTTTTTACTTAGACTTTTAGCCTACATTCTCATTCTTGGCCAAGGCTAGTACTTCTTAGAATCTCATGTGCAAACATTCATTCTCTGCAAATTTGTGCTCATGCAAAGTGAACGTTGGGCCAACATAAGGGATACGATGCTCAGACCTTTTAAGTTAGATGAATTTTGGGTGTGCCTGAAGAGGGACGACAAGTCTAAGCTGGATATAAAACTCTTAGAAAGTGGGCTAGCTCAGGATGGAGGGTTTCCAGAAGCTATGTTGAGTGTGGACCTGATAAGTGCATGTGCAAGAAGGTACATTTTGTAGACACGAGAAATTAAAGCCGCAGACGGAACTGTAATTGCAAAATTTTTTCCTGAAGTTGTTTCCCACACGTTGGGGATTCTAGAAAGAAAACCTGTAGAAGACACGTTTGTCGCAGTGGCAGGTGAATTTTTTAAAGTGAATAACGACTGGTGTAAGAAATCCATGGAAAAAACCTTGTTGAAGTCTGATAAGAAGGGTAAGTCACAACTGCCAAGTAAACTCAAAAGATTGCATTTTAAGGGAGAAATTGTAGAAGTTATTGCTTTATTGCACTACGTTGTTGGGAATCTACAGGTTGAGTTATTTGAGGATTAGATGTTCTGGTTTATCTTGATAGTCTGTGATGAGAAAATTTTCATTGACTGGGGTGAAGTTATTTGCTTCCATTTGAATGAGCAATTAATTAATTTCCATAAGACTGCTACTTTTTGTATGTGTTCTTGCTTGACGTACATGGTAGGTAGTCAGAGCTCCTTTTGTCCTAGGTTGGAGCCGCAAGGAACCCCAGCTTCTGATATGCCTATGTATAAACGCTTTCCTCAATTCACTAAATAATTTAGAATGGATGATTTTTGTCATGTCAATGATGCATTTTTAATGGAGGTCGTGAGGAAGCTAGATGGAAATCCAAAAATGCGCCTTTCCCATGAATTGATTTCTCTTGTATCAAAATTTGGGAGTTTTTATATCCAATTTGATAAGTTTTCCTATCTAAAAATAGGGCGTTTCGAGAAAGCCCCATTTAAATTACCTCGGTAGTTTGTTGACAAATGGCCATGGTTAATATTAAGTATATGAACATGGGTAAACAAGGGTATGTCTTCCCATTGGAGACCCATTCTTTTGTGTGCAAAACAAACCAAATGGCCAGGGGAGTTGAAGGAATTCTCAAGGAATATAACCTCCAGAATCTGTCTATGAGAGCTAATTTTGACAATAAGGGTTTTGTGAAGCATAATCTCTATGGAGGGAGCTTATATCGACATCGACCATTTATCAAAGATTTCTGGGAAGATTGTGTTGATGAGAAGGAAGTTTTGAGAAGATATTATATGAGGCTAATGCTAAAACAAATGGTTTTTCATTTCACATTTCTGAAAATGTAGCTAAGGATTTAATAATCATAGATCCTACATATGAAAAATTGCTTGATAAATGCCACCCTAGGGTTGATTGGAGCCAAAGTGAAATTTCATATATGAGGTTGCGTGTTGCCCCATTGCTTAAAAGAATCCAGGATTGGTTGGATGGGAAATGGTGGCAAGTTGTTGGTCATGTTCAAGAGCCTAAGTCATCACAAAAGAATGAACATGGGTCTACACAAGCATTTGGTGCAAGTGTATCATTGGGGAAACCCTCTGTGAGGTCCTCTAGTGCAAATTCTCAGTCAGGAGGTGATGGTGATAGGCCAAAAGAAACTGTCAAGTTGAAGAGCATTTTTGAAAAAGATAGTGTGCTTTCTCCTACCCCTAAGAAGAAGACCAATCAAGGAAAACTTGTGGCTATAGATTCTAAAGCTATCTTTAAACAGATTGCTGAAGATAATATCTTTCCTCCTTTGTTTGACTCTAAATTTCCCTCTTCTCCGCCTTCGGTTGATAATCCACCTATCACTCCTAACACTGCTAAAGAAACTATTAGTAGAAATGAAGATTCTGGTCTGGTAGTAGCCTCCTACATATGAAAAATTGCTTGATAAATGCCACCCTAGGGTTGATTGGAGCCAAAGTGAAATTTCATATATGAGGCTGCGTGTTGCCCCATTGCTTAAAAGAATCCAGGATTGGTTGGATGGGAAATGGTGGAAAGTTGTTGGTCCTGTTCAAGAGCCTAAGTCATCACAAAATAATGAACTTGGGTCTACACAAGCATTTGGTGCAAGTGTATCATTGGGGAAACCCTTTGTGAGGTCCTCTAGTGAAAATTCTCAGTCAGGAGGTGATGGTGATAGGCCAAAAGAAACAGTCAAGTTGAAGAGCATCTTTGAAAAAGATAGTGTGCTTTCTCCTACCCCTAAGAAGAAGACCAATCAAGGAAAACTTGTGGCTGCAGATTTTGAAGCTATCTTTAAACAGATTGTTGAAGATAATATCTTTCCTCCTTTGTCTGACTCTAAATTTCCCTCTTCTCCGCCTTCGGTTGATAATCCACCTATCACTCCTAATACTGCTAAAGAAACTATTAGTAGAAATGAAGATTCTGGTCTGGTAGTAGCCTCCTACATATGAAAAATTGCTTGATAAATGCCACCCTAGGGTTGATTGGAGCCAAAGTGAAATTTCATATATGAGACTGCGTGTTGCCCCATTGCTTAAAAGAATCCAAGATTGGTTGGATGGGAAATGGTGGCAAGTTGTTGGTCCTATTCAAGAGCCTAAGTCATCACAAAAGAATGAACATGGGTCTACACAAGCATTTGGTGCAAGTGTATCATTGGGGAAACCCTCTGTGAGGTCCTCTAGTGCAAATTCTCAGTCAGGAGGTGATGGTGATAGGCCAAAAGAAACAGTCAAGTTGAAGAGCATCTTTGAAAAAGATAGTGTGCTTTCTTCTACCCCTAAGAAGAAGACCAATCAAGGAAAACTTGTGGCTGTAGATTTTGAAGCTATCTTTAAACAGATTGCTAAAGATAATATCTTTCCTCCTTTGTCTGACTCTAAATTTACATCTTCTCTGCCTTTGGTTGATAATCCACCTATCAATCCTAACACTGCTAAAGAAACTATTAGTATAAATGAAGATTCTAGTCTGGTAGTAGCCTCCCCAGGATGGATAAGAAAAGAAGTGGAGAAGAAAAGAAAGCATATTCCTACAATGATAGTTGAAGTCGATATAGTTTCAAAGTTACTTCAAAGCTCTTCAAAACCTAAGAAAGCTAGAAGGATGTCGATGGTGACTGATGCTACTTCTAGAAATCAAATGTTAGAAATTGCTAATCCTGTGAAGGACTTAAATGAAGATGAAATAACGGAGGCAAACTACAAAGTCAAACATGTTGATATGGGGCCTCCAACACTAGAAGGTGATGTGTACCATGCCAATTATTCAATCAATACCTTGATTAAAAGAGAAAGAACAGAGGAAAGAAAATATAAAACTAGAATCTCAAGTCCTTGCATTGAGTAACTTTATTTCTTCCATGGCCACTCCTACATTTGATGAAGCCTCAAGTTCTAAGGTAGAGGGCATCAATGTGCTCACCATAGAGCAAATTAAAAAGAATTTGAGCTATTCTAGAGCTGCTTGTGAGGGGATCGATAAAATATCTCAAGAGGCTATCTTCTTTCTGAATAAATATGTGCTCTTTTACACTCAAGTTGTTAATAAGACAAAGGAGTTAGTAATAGAACTTCAGTAGCTAAAAAAAGATCACACTAGTCTCTATGTGCTTGCTTAGGAAATGAAAGAATTGAACTCTGTGGATCCAAAGATATTAATTGGTGAGAAAATTGTGAATAATCCTAAGGAGATAGACCCTTCTCGGTCTATTTCATTGGAATGGAAATTGAATATATATGATAATTTGGTGAAGGAAATTAATAATACACTTGAACAATATTATGAAATGTTGGAGGAAGTTAAAGAAGATTGTCGTATTCTGGGAGTGGAAATTACTAATGAGTTTGATGAAAACATTCTAGATATAAAAGAGATCTCTCTGAATTTTAGAGAGATATTCAAGAAAGAAATAGTTGATCTTGCTATAGTGACATGGGAGTCCTTCTTGAAAATCATTCGAATGGAGATCCACCTGAGGACTTATAAATGTGGAGAAGAGAAAAGATTTCAGATGTTGGTTGAGTTTGAAAAGGATTTGGCCACATGGAGAACTAGGTTACAGATCACTACAACTCTAGGAAGCAAAAACATCACCGCAATTGTCACCAAGTACTGGGAATACAGGCAAAGAGTAAAGGCACATGAGGCGTTATTGAAGGAGAAGGATGCATAAACAATTGAAATAAAAGGAGTCAGTGTTGGGAGTGGGACCGTTGTTTAGTTTTTAGTTTTTATGTTATTTTTTTTAATTTGTCTCTCTTGATACTTCAAAGACTTTTTATTTTAATTTCTAAAACGTTTGTCTTCAGGAAACCATTATCAAGACAAAAAAAAACTCTATATTTGTCAGTGGATTGTTTATTATTGGAATGATAGATTTTTGGATAGTTTCATTGTTGTGGAATGTTTATCTATGAATAAATATTTTATGGTGATGGATGTGTAAGGATTTCTCATTATAATTTAGGTGATTTGGTAGTTTAAGCTTTTATTGTTTAAGTTGGGTGGATGCTTTTATAAGTTATTTATGTTGAACTGTTAGCTTTTGTTAGCTTATAACTTACAAGTTATGGATGTTGAACTATTAGCTTCTATTCAAGGAATGGATTAATAATATTCCTTTTAGTTATTTATCAAAGATTGTGTGAATGGAAATGCAATAGGAATTTATAAGTAGTGTGATAAGTGTTGTTCTTTAAAAATGATGCAGAATCACATATGAAATTCAATACCATGGAAGACAATATAAAATTTTTGGCTTTTCCTAACCTGAGTCGCTAGTCCTTAGAGTTTTATAACCTTGTTGCGAAGTTGTAAATTTTCATAACTTCTCGATTCCCCGACTTGGTTGATAGTTCACTTTGTTGAGTTGAAAGTCTTTCCTAGTCATCTTTCTACTCGATGGGTCAAAGGTTTCAAAAACTTTGAAACTTCAAAGTTTGGTTCTAACTTCTAAGGTTCACTTTGTTGAAGCAAGAATGGAAAAGAGATAAAGAAAACTTATTATTATAACTAATAACACTATGACGAAATCATCACTCACCTTTTAAGTCTACGTTTTCGACTTTCACTGGCTTCCAAATGGAGAAGTAGAACCTCATAACCAAACAAAATGTGTAAGAATAAATGAAACTTTCGATTGTATTTATATCAATCCATGATTCCATATTTGGTGAATTGGAATTTTTAAATGGTATATTAAATATTTGGCAAATCTCGCTTGTTTATACAATGATACGTTGTAATTTTTGAGGCGAAATGTGTCCTCCAATGTAATTATTTTTTAATGTTATTGGAAAAATAGGTCATCATGAGCAACTATTTATAAATTTTAATTGGAAAAATGGGTCTTCACAAGCAACTATTTATAAATTTTAATTGGTGAAATGGGTCTTGATACAATGTTGCTTTAATAGTATTAGCAAATATGTAGGTGTTTTATTAAATGCTTTCGGGATTCCAGGTGAAAATATTAGTCGGTCCAATTGAAACGCGTAGTTTGACAATGGAAAATTTGTTGCTTAAATATGCCTCATAAAAAAACTCATTGGAAAATGGACATGCATTAGACCTATAGTTCATAAAATCTAGGTGATTTGGACACTCTGTTGGGTGCGAGAAATTCACCAATTTTGACTTGGCCAATCCCTAGAATTCGCTAATTGGTGAAGATTCGCCACTAAAGTTTTCCATAGTTTCCTTTGTCTATACTCTTCATGAAGGGTAGAGAAACTTCTAAATGGAAGGTATGTGGGGGATTTTTGGTTTGTGGTTGGAGGTAAAGCACTCAAATGATTCTCTCCCTCTAGTAGATGACTTCACCAAGACTTGTGAGACAGATATTGAATTCTAGATATGAAAGACTTTATAACACTTTCTAAGTATTGTAAACATTTTTACTTTAAATGCATTTCATATATGCATATTAAAGAAAAGATTTTTATAATTTCCTTATTAAAATTGTTTCATTTCAAATTGAAATGATTATAGTTTCTACTTTATTATTGTTCATGAAAAATGAATGAAATATGAAAGTAAATTTTTTTTACTATCGATTATTAGCATGTTGTTATTTACTTTCTTGTTAATTCATTAAGTAATTTCTAGTTATGAATGTTGAGTATATTACATAGAGTAAGGGAGAAGGGGAGAGAGATGTAGAGAGGGAGAATGAAGGAGAGAGGATAAGGAGGCCTTCTATGACTATTTAAGTAATTTTTTTAGTCTACTTAGTTTAATAATCTAAATGTTTCATTATTTATTACTTCTTTAATGTTTTAAGTCTTTTGGGATGATTGTTGCAAAAAAAAGCATGAGAAAAGACTTCGTATGCAAGAATTATGAGAATTTAAAATTTCAAAAGTTAAGGAGGAACTTAAAATGATTATAATTAATTTTTGGTGGATAATATAGATCAAAATTATCTTGTTCATTGTGTAGATCTCTTAATCACCTTTCCAACACCTATAAACAATCAAATTTTTGATAAGTAACACAAAATTTATGCCCATTTTATTGATGTGTGTTTTTTGGGCTTTTCAAAACGAATATCCATTTTCAAAACATAAAATTAATTAAAATAGTTGTAGGAAACAAATATTTGTTTTACTTTTCAAAACAAATATTTGCTTTTCTTTTCAAAATGGATATCTATTTTGAAAACATAAAATTGACAAAAATAATTGTGGGAAACTAATATCCATTTACCAAACCAAAATCAAATTTTATCTAACCCATACAAAAAGTCACCTTTGTGTTTTGGTGCAGGAGCACCCAAACCCTTATTTGCAAAATTGATCATTTGAAGTGTTAATAGGTTGGTCAGTAGGAGAGTCTAGGTGGTTTGGAGTAAATAAGGTCTATTTACATTAAATAAAGTCTTTGAGACCATTTGTTATGTAATTGGGTGATTTTTAGTCATTTGTGTCTAGGAGTTAAAAGTTGCACAAAAGATGTAAATGTTGTCAAGCAAAAGTTGTCAATAAAGCAACTTAGGGGAATATGAAGAGTCTAGTATTTCAAAAGGTAGTTATAGGCATTGGGTAGTTGGAATTTGAATAGAAACAAGTATAAAATCCTCTCCATGGCTCGAACATGGTTGTTGATTGTTGTATTAAAGAATTCCTAACATAATACAACGCTTTTTCTGTATATTTACCGTGGTTTTTTAACTTTGCACCTATTGTATAGACCTGTATAGGAAATAATTGATCTGAATGTTGTGGTGTACTATAGAGACATGTTTTAACTTTCATATGAATCCATTTTGAGAGTCTAATACTTAGATTTGTGGAAGATTACATTAGTTTTCTGTAGCAGCTTGTTATCATAGAGTTGAGGGTTTGATTGTAATTTAAATAATGTATTAGCCATTCCACCCACTGTCATGACCTATTTCTCAATAGAATGGAATGATACATGTTAGATTAGGTGCTCATAGGATTTAGGAAGCAAGGGGAGCAAGTTGTGAGAATTGGGATGATGCCCTAGGGCTGGTAAATATGTTTTTCCTTGTGAAAAGAAGGTGTCAATGATGGGTTTTGGTCGAATGTTGTTAGAAATTCCTTTGTAATGGATTTGTGAGTTTATGCAGGGTATATGAAAGATGTTTGATGCATTGGTTGTGTCAGGAAATCCTAGGTGATAAGAGTTCCAATAAACCCTAGTGTTTTGTAAGAAAAATGAGGGTTTCATGGTGCAACATTCTAAAAGGCCTTAATCTATAAGTTGGTGATGGATTTTGTTATTTTGAGTCACAATTTATGACTTTCAAGTGAGTTTGGATGTTTATCAAGAGTTTGGGAAGTACTTCCTTTGTTAAATAGGGCTAATTGAGTAGCCTAAAATAGGGGTATTGTATTGGATCTCAATATTGTTGCAAAGAAGACACTTGTAACCTTTTCGGGATGTTGTGTTGGTTTTGTGGTGAGTCTAAATTGGTGTGTGTCAGGCCTTTGTATGGCTTTTTCTAAAAGATATTGTGAAGAGTTGGTTTTGAGGGCTACAAGCCTTAATGTGAGTGTTTGAGATAAGTTGAGTGAATTGAGTTGCAAAGGTTGACTCATTGTTAAGGTCTGATCAATTTGAGTCTGATTATGAGTCATCACCACCTTGCTGATTATGAGAGAGAGAGAGAGGGAGAGAGAGAGAGAGATGTTCCCCTAGTTTAACTTGGGCAAAGGTGTGCATAGGATCAAAGACAACAAGGAGGCCTTCTATGATGATTTAAGTAATTTTTTTAGTCTACTTAGTACAATAATCTAAATGTTTCATTATTTATTACTTCTTCAATGTTTTAAGTCTTTTGGGATGATTATTGCAAAAAAAAGCATGAAAAAGACTTCATATGCAAGAATTATGAGAATTTGAAATTTAAAAAGTTGAGGAACTTAAAACGATTATAATAAATTTTTGGTGAATAATATAGATCAAAATTATCTTCTTCATTGTGTAGATCTCTAAATCACCTTTCCAACTCCTATAAACAATCAAATTTTTGATAAGTAACACAAAATTTATGCCCATTTTATTGATGTGTGTTTTTTGGGCTTTTCAAACTGAATATCCATTTTCAAAACATAAAATTAATTAAAATAGTTGTAGGAAACAAATATTTGTTTTACTTTTCAAAACAAATATTTTCTTTTCTTTTCAAAATGGATATATCTATTTTGAAAATATAAAATTGACAAAAATAATTGTGGGAAACGAATATCCGTTTACCAAACCAAAATCAACCTTTGTGTTTTGCGATTATGGTAAAGTAAAAACAAGTTTTTTCTTGTTGCCACTTTTTGGCCCATCATGATCGTGCACATGCCCATATAAGCATAGCCATAATTTTTGAAAGAAAATATACAAAATCCATAGATCAAATCAACATGAATTTTAACCATGTAAGTATTACCATCTAAAAAGAAGAAGGGGTTTTCCGTAAGCTTCAAAACTCCAAACAAGCCATCTCCATAGCTACCACCATTTGCATGCACACAAAGGATTGAGCTATTCTAGATGCTTCCATGTCATCCAATGACAAAATCCATATCTTGCATGCATTCAATGCTAATAAACTAGTGCCAAGTCCAATTATAGGAACTAAAACCAAGTACCCAACATAAGAACACCAAATTGTAGTCAAGATGACCAATACTCTCTCATGTATATAGAGAACCAAAACTAGGCACCCAACATGAGCACTTTGTTGCACACAACTATAAAATAAAATAACATAGACATTGCACTATTAAATAGGATCTATAATTCAATAACAAGTTACATGCAACCACATGGCCAACTCCATAATGCTCTACCTTATTCATCCTTCAAATACATGTTGTACCCTAAAAAAGAAGATGAACTACAAGATTTCCACTCACAAAAAGATTAAAACTATCATAGCTATGATACCTATTGAAAGAAAAAAATGAACCCATTATGCACCTTCTAGTACTATGTAATTTCTCAATTAACATACTTGATACAAGTGCATACAACTATAGCCATAAAGTGGATTTAGGACAAATAATGTCTCACATTAAACCTTTGAAGAAAGTAAAGTAGATTTCAAATCTAATTAGATTTTTGCAGTTTAACAACATATAAATCAACACATATAAGAACAATAATGAAGAAGAGTACACAAAAGAGAAGAAACGCCAATGTCCATGGAGAAAATCCTTTCAAATAAAAAACCCCACACTCCAAAGCATTGAACCAATTTATTAATTGACAACAAAAAATATGTTACAATACACTTATAGGCTCAAAGTCTTAACATGGAGATCCGCATCTTGCTCGTATAGGGGAAATTTGACAACATAACTATGCAAAAGAAAACTCCTCATACATCTCAACCCAAATGCCAAAATAAATAGGTGAAGAACAAACTAGAAATTATGAATGGTTTAGAAAAGTTGTTAACAATACCATAGGAGGTATGGTGCCCAATCTAAGACACCAAATTTTAATGCCCTTCGTCATAAAATATCTTCCTAGCTAATTTTAATATATTCCTTACATTGTCATATACATCATATTTGACTAACTAATGCAAGAGCATCAATGTGCACGGGAAATCCTACACGTGTTTAATTTTGTTTGATTTTTTTTTCTCATTTTTGTTTGTGTAGACATTATTTGATTTTTAAAATTATTTAACCAATTTGTATGGTTGGGCAATTAAATTTAAATATTGGAATTTTGGTGTTTGAAATTGCTAAAAATTGATAAATAAATGCCAACACAAATGCCCATGCCAAGGATTGAAGAGGTTAATTTGAGCATCTTGTAACTCCTTTGGAAATTCAAAATTTGCATCATTTAATGAGGAGTGGGAATCTGGATGTTGGGAGTGGAGTTGATGGATTGAGGAAGAATAAAAAAAAAATTGGTAAAGATTTTGTAACTCTTGCCTGGTAAAAATTGAATGGGAGAGTTAATGGGAATGTGAGACACCCAAGATGCTTGAGAAAGGAAAATTACAACTGGTTTTGCCTATATGCAATGCCTAGGTGAAGAAAGTGTGGAGAAAGAAAGAAAAAATGTATGAAAAATAAATGTTCTGAAGAAGAAAATCACCTGTGAAGCCTGTGGGATGCCCAGGAGTGGAGTTTCAGAGCTTGATGGCAGCATATATTGTTGTTGGTGGCTGATTAGAAGAGTCTTGTACCTAATTTATATTGGTTGATAGAAAATCTTGCCTGGAGCAAAGCAATTTGGCTTGTTTAATTGCTCATTTCAATTGTTGTTGCAAACTTGGGAGTTTGAAATTAAAAATCAACATTGTACTTGTTGCAAATAAATTCATGTGATTGTGCTCTTGAATTTTGGCTCTCATTAAATCTCAAATATTTATTTTAAATTCATGTAGTTGTGTGTGTTTGTGCTGCAACAATTGACAACCCCATAGGATTCTCAATTGTTGAGCTACATCACCAACCCACCCAAATTTGTCTTCATTCAAATATCCATAGATGCTCCATGACAAGTGTCCACATCTATCATAATGTTGGTCATGATCCTTGTAACGTCTCTCTTACATGACCTTACAAACACCCCAAAATGTTGACACATGACCAAACCATGCAACCTCAAAGTGAGATGACATCCTCCTCACGTGAGATTAAAAAATCACTAAATATGAAATCTAGTCATCCTCTAAATGGGACACCACTCTCACACAAGAAAGCAAAATCACTAGAAAACAAAATAACAAGTGTATAGAAATAATTACTAAAATAATATTAAGAATGCAAACTTGAGATATCTTTTCAGACAACAACTGTCACCACCATGCTTAGACGATTAGCCTTCATAGAATTGACAAAGGCACTATTTATATTTATTTCATTGTAGATACATGAAAGTGATGCACCATGCTTGAACAATTGTATGAGTACCTAAGAGTATTCAAAACAATCACTTCTTTAATTAATACAAATGCTAATTTAACTAACTTGCAACCTACATAGAATTGATATTCAATATACATAACATTAAATTACCTGAAAGGGCTATCATATCGTTTGTAGAAAGACCCTGATTACTAAATGAAAAGATGAGTATGCTGAGAATTTTGTTGTTTACATTGCTCAAGCTTGCAATTCTCAAGTCTCTCCTCCCGAGGTGCAATTGGCCCTCCTAACTTGTATTGCTTCACCTCTATGAGCATCACCTAGATGCAATGAGTGCTAGGTCAATCGTTCATTATCATGAGAGATGGGTTCTTGTGAACCACTACTCATGAAATATGGGTCAATGAATTTGACTCATAAAACTATACGGTTGAATCCTGATAGCAATATCACAATATTATTTGTGATCAACTACTCATGAAACATGGGTCAATGGATTTGACTTGTAAAACTCAACGGTTGAATCCTGATAACAATACAACAACAATATTATTTCTTTCACATGTATACTCTAACAATAATATTATTTCTCATCAATTTCTCACATTAATGCTAACAGCAATATTGTTCCTATTAAACAATTTAATCCAATCTTCCTATTCATTCGGAGTCGGCATATTCTATCCTCTGCGGTATCTATAATGAAGTCTGGCATATGGGGAATGAACTGTGACAAATCTTTCATTCTGTGAGAGAAAAAACTGGCGAATTCTCTCTATCCACATGAACCCACAGCAGGCAACACAAACAGATTAAAAAAGGGTGACTTTGACTGTGGTAGTTGAAAAACGGAAACGTTAAAGTTAGCAGTTGTTGTGGGTTCCATCACCATAACTATATGTACAATTTTGAATAGAGAATCTGATATGCTAGAATCATGATGTATTCCTAGATATATCGTTCTGAAAAATAAATCATATAAAATGATTAGCCGATAGGCTATTACAGTGGGGGAACCCCACCGAGATTTCCAGCACTCTGACGCCGGAAATCCCAGTAGTGCCCGGCAATTGCACTGTGTAATCGCGAAACTATGGTGGAGAAATAAATGTAATCGCAGTAAAACAGTTAATGGATCAAGTCTAAAAATACTGTGAGCAGACCGCGTGTCCGGACACCATAAGGGGTTTGGATAATGGCGACACAGGCAGTAAATGTGGGCATTTAACCCCTCTACTTTAGTAAGTGAAATGGGTTGTCATTTACGAGGAGGGGGCATGACAGGGCGGGAACGGAAAAGAGCATCCAAGGGTCATTTAAGCATTAATTTCTATTTTAAAAATAGAAAATCTTATTTCATTCGTGTAATGCATCCCTTTCAAGGAATTAAATATATAAAGAGTATAGTATTATCTATTTTAAAAATAAATAATCTTATCTCATTCGTCTAATGCATCGCTTTCAAGGAATTAAATATATAAAGAGTAGAGTATCATCTAATCTGGCTTGTTTTGTTTTTAAGAATAAATTTGTTCAATCACTTTTTTGAATAGTGCATTTTATATTTATTTATAAAAGCTATAATATATATTAGTTCAAAAAGGGTGGCATTATATCATATTGTTGAAAGTGTGTAAGAAATATTAAAGTTTATTTTTTTATTTTTTATTAATTTTCTTCTCTTGTTAGAATATAGATGTTGATTTTATTTTTATATATATAAGAAAGTTGTAATGGTGAAAATTGTATATTTAATTTTTTTTTTTTCAATTCAATTTGATTACTTTTTAATGTCCTTTCATATTATTTTTACATTATTAGAGTATATCTTATAAAAATAAATAAAATAATTTATATAATAAATAAAATAAAAATGATTCTTTAAATAAACTAAATAAAATAATGTTATAAATTTTTAATAAAAATAAAATTTATATAATAAATAAAATAACTATTTAACGACAAGATAACTTATATATACTATAAAAATAATTAGCCCATAGGCTATTCCGTGGGGGACCCCACCGAGATCTATTATGTGGCATGCTATACACTCCTATTTGTCTTTGTGATGTGAAAGCTAGTGCAAGAAACATTCATCGAGCCTTGGAGCCTTCACACGCAAGCATATGCTGGGCATGATAATCACTGAAGTATATAACTAAAGTTGTATAGGAAGTGTTGTTTTTGTCCAATGAATTGGAGAGGAGGGTAAAGAAGTAGAGGGGGAAGGATAGAGAGAGAGAGAGAGAGAGGAGGGTAAAGGGACAGAGGGAGGTAGAGAGGGATAAGTGAGATAGAGATAGGGAGGGAGAGAAAGGTGGGATAGAAAGAAGTAGAGAAGGAAAGAGAGAGCCGGAGAGAGTGAGAGAGAGAGAGGGAGGGAGGGAGAGGTACAGGGATAAGGGAGATAGAGAGAATTAGAGGGGGAAGGAGAGAGAGGTAGATAGGAATATGTGAGAGAGGGAGAGAAGTAGAGAGAGAGAGAGAGAGAGAGATGGGATGGAGG
The DNA here is from genome assembly GCA_007258455.2 of Sequoia sempervirens. Classification (NCBI taxonomy): domain Eukaryota; kingdom Viridiplantae; phylum Streptophyta; class Pinopsida; order Cupressales; family Cupressaceae; genus Sequoia; species Sequoia sempervirens. The sequence goes on from VDFB02252449.1 coordinate 59,258, forward strand.
GAGGGATAGGTAGAGAGCGATATGTGATATAGAGAGAAATAGAGAGAGGAGAGAGCAAGAGGGAGAGAGAAGCGGGGGGTAGACAGGCAGGGAGGGAGAGGTAGAGAGGGATAGGTGAGATAGATCATTGCTTTCTTCATGCTGTCCATTGCTCTTCATGGTTGTAAATAATGTGGGCTCATCCTATCGACGTAAGTATTGCACCTCATTGGGGTGCAAGTGCTAGTATATGATATGATGTAAAAGTTAATATAGTAGAAAATGCAGCTAATAGAGATTAAGTTTTGTTGAGTGTAATGTCTCGGCATCGTAATAAATGAGATTGAAATTGTGTCGTAGATGATTTTGGTAGAATGGATACTCCTCATTCTTTCACTCTCAGTAAAAGAAATTTCAACTTAAAACTTTAGAAAAAATAGATTGTTTGTTTTGAATTAAAAATCAACATCCAACTTGAAAATGTCATTTTCATTTACAGATAAAAACTTGCATGAATTATTAGCCCACTTGTACTCACTAAATGATTAGTATACATCAACACACAAGGAAAAGGGCTTCCAGACATGTGCATTTTGAACAAATTGTTCATTTATGCACACATCAACACGGAAGGAAAAGGAATTCAAGCCACTTGCATTTTGGACAAATTGGTCGGACAACGGAAAAAGTTGCAAAATCTACCAATGGTTTCTGCTAGTAAAGGCAGGAGGAACCGTCCTTCCATTAAGGTAGTAAAGGCCTTTCATTAATACAGCTAAAACTTCAACTTCTAGATGCTGTTTATTGACTTTGTTGCAAACCCCAGTACTCCACAAAATTACAAAACAAATAAGTCGGTGCATGATATTGCAGGATTTCCTTAAGGATTCCAACACGGCACTTTATGATCTAATGGTATGTGGAAGACATCAGTTCTAACTTCCACACAGCAATCACATTAGTTTCTAAATAGTAGAAAATAAATAAAATAACAGTTGGGTTGTCTGGTCAATGACAGAAATAATTATATTTTGATCTTGAAAACTACCTAATATAATTGAAAAGCCTTGTCTGCAGAGATCTGCCACTTCTTTAAAAAAATCTCATTCAGGTATGGAATCTGATGGTTACTCTTATCTGTGATATGATTTTTTTTATGACTATTTGGTCATTTTAATATCTTTCACTTGATGTTTTAAGAAAAATATAAATTGATTTAAAAAAGTTCAAAATGCATCTATCAAAGAGCTTTCAGTGTATTTCACTTTCCAATTTTTTAAAACTATAATTTATGCATCTATCAAAGAGCCTATAATTCTTCTTATGAAACTTTGCACTCCTCTACACTACAATCTCTTCAAAGACTGGCTATGGCTTGAGAGATATCCATTCTTTCGCTTTTCGTTGAAGAAGAGTTGCTTAAAACTTCTTCCAAGTATGGAACTAAACCTAAGACTTAATATCAAATGGAGGTGTAGATTTCGAGAGAAGAAATGGAGGAATCTAAGTGCTCAGATTTGGAGGTCTAGAGCAGAGGCAAGTGCTCAAATCCTTGCTTGGAAACTGCTGCACCATAAACTTTCAATGGGGGAGAAATTGAATTACTTAAAGATTCAGCCAGCCATGTGTCCTTTTTGCAAACACAATGAAAGCGTAAAACATATATTTTCGGACTGTTTTTGGGCTAAGAAAGAATGGAAGGCTATATTTAACTTTTTCCCTACTATTTTTGACCATGTGTTGCATTGGAAAAAAATAGTGTTGGGTGTTGGGCTTCACAATAATGTGGTTGTTGATACTATGAGACAAACTATTTTGATTCATATTTGGAAAAGTAAATGCTTAGCTATGTTTTCTAATCATATTACTCATCAGAAAGTAGAAATGCTACAGTTTTACTCTGACATCATGGTACAATTTTTTTCTTTGTGTGTTCAGTTGCGTGAGAATGCTAAATACAAGCTTTTGGAAGAGGTCAAATATCAATTTTTGCAGCTTCATGAAGGAGACATCCATTGTTCTAGACAGTTCCAAACCTTGTTTAAATTTCGAGTATAAATTGTTTTTCAGCTGCTGTTTTGTAATTGGAAGTTGGTGAAATTTTCATGTGTTATTGTTGTAATGTTGATGCTACATTTAGCGATGATAATGTGTTTCCGGCTGCTATTTGTAAGTGATTATGATGTATTTTCAGCTGTTGTTTGAGGCCGTAACTTTCAACTGGTTTTTTGTTTTGTTTCCTCTTAGTTGAGGTCTGTCACTAGTGGTTGTTATTCCTCAGTTCTTAATTGGGTTTGTATGCTTTAGTTTTTTCTGGATGTCTTTTTCTTCTCAATCCCTTTGTTGGACTGTTATTTAATTTATTTGTAATCTTTCAGCATTAATCAATAAAAAAAAAGCCTATAATGCAATTTTGATGCTATTCTAAAGAAAACAAATGGATCTACAAGAATTTTGTTTCTCTTTGAAACTGGATAGATACAATGTACAAAGTATAGTGAGATCTATGGAAAACTGCATTTCTTTAATTTTAGAGAAAATTGAGTTTAAAAAATAGTATTATTGACTATCTTAAATTCCAATAATAAAAATAAATCTCAAATTTTGTTTGTGAGAAATTCTATCAAATGTGTACTAATAAAGGAAAGAACATTATACATTTTTAATTACTTATATACATTTTTAATTACTTAAAGAATCACAATTACAAATATAAAGTTTTATTTACAATAAATGCTATAATATTTTTTTATATTTTTTAAACAATATTGTTCTAAGACTTTATAAAATAATTTAAGAGCATGAAATAGTAATGTGAGAAATGAGATATTACTTACAAGTCACAGTTCAATGACAACTTTCTTGATCTGTGTGTAATGAGGACTTTCTTGGTCTCTCTAATTGTAAATTTACACTAGTAATAAAGTGTATATATATAAAAAGTGAAAGTAAAATTACAAAACAATAATAACAATGAATGTTTTTAAAGTTCATAAATAAAACAAAAATCTTAAATTTATTACTACAATTAAAGTGAGTTTCTTAATTCATATTTAAAAATTATTTAAGATAATATTATTTAAAGTATTTTAAAAATGAAAAATTATTTATACTCTATCTTTAAAAAAAATTCTAAATTAGTATGTATTTCTATAATAAATTATATTATAAAATAATATATATTAATATTATAAATTATAATACTATATTATATTTAAAAAATGGTTCAAAGATCAACAATGGCTTTCCTCTCCAATATAACTCTTAATCCTTCTAGAATGTAAGCGCCACTAGTATGCATGTAATTATTACTATATTTTTAATAAAATTAATTTTTTCAATGGAAAAATATTTTATATATTATATTAATCATTAAATTTTAATTATATTTAGAAGGTTTATATTATACTTAATATTAGTCCAAAAATAAGCATCTTTTTAAGGATACAATTTTTTGACTTATTTGTATTGTCAAACTATGTGGGAAATTAGAAGTAGTATACTTCCATATTGATCAAGTTTCTATGATAAAGATGATGCTTGAGTTTCATTTCCATGATCTCCTTAAACACTAGGGAGCACCTTGCACTATGAATTGAGTCCCTCCATATGGGATTGATGAGACCACCCCTCCTCCTAGGTCTCATTGACAAAACTACTCCAATCAAATTTGCTTATCTTTGTCTCCTACATAGAAGTGGGTTGGGCACATTTAGGGCACTAAGGCCATAGTTATGACTTCACTACCAAGGTGGGTTATTCTTCATTATGTAGGATCTCCAATATAGATGAGAGGCTCCTTACCATCTACTTGATGAGTTCTCTCAATGGATAGTTGTGTATCTTGTGCTTTTGATTCAACACATAAAATAATGAACCTTGATCTTGAGCTTTAGTGTTAGCACAAAAATAGAGGTAGAAAATATAGAATGATTTCCATATCAAAGAAAAGTCCATCCCAACCAAGAAGCCCAATATTACTATTTAATAGTGATTTCCAAAAGTATTGGAAAAATTAAAAATGTAAAGGTTGGGAGTATATATGATTAGTGAAATTATACCAAATGCTTCTAGAATTTGGGGTTCATTAGAGGATAGCTATCTAAATGGTAAATTCAATGGTACTCATTTACAACCTTACATCGAATGGACACTCCCAATCATATAAATGTATGCTTTATTTTTTACAAACAAGGTCATCCTAACCAAGGCTAAGTTGGAAAAATCTTTCATTTTGAGTATGTCTATGCCTATTCTAGTTTCATATCTTAGGTTATTTCTTATTTTATGCAAGAAGGTGATGTTCTTGAATTTATGCATTTCTATGGGTGTATTTGTAATTAACAATGAAGACTTCTTTTATAGAAAATATTGTATCCGTTTGTGATTTTAAGGGAGTCTTTTGTATTTTTATGAATACATTTGCATGCATAGAAAGCTTATTTAAAATATTTGTATCATCATGTGTCTCATGGCAATTTAGTTCTTCAAGAAAGTGCATATTTCAAGTGAGATGCAAGTTACTTTGCATCATGCTATTATACAAGGTAGAATTTCATTTATGTATAGAAATTAATTCATCCCTATATGTGTGTAAGGACCAAATTAGATCACTAGAATTTTTTAAGTGTTCTAAGGAAACAAAGAAGAATAAATAATAGAGTATACAAGATACTTTTTATTTGTGTACTAGATACCATTTGTCAGTATTAGTGCTAGCTATTCCACATTCCATGAAGCTTATTGTGTATTTAGGATAGTGCAAGTTCCATACTTCTAGCTATCATGTAACTTCAACATAGTTAATGCACATGTAAGCATTCAATTTCTATATTGATGATATGTTTTAAATGAGCATGAGGAATGAGGTACCAAAGTAGTTGTGAGCCACCATTACAAAGGCCATATATTGAGGTTTTTATTTTATGCAGTTAATATTTGTATCCCATAAAGCTCACAAAGATTAGTTGATTTGATTATTTAGGCTCACATTCATAATTCACATGGGAAAAATATATAAGAAGTCTCCACATTGTCAAGATGAGATGACAAGGAATATATTTATGTATACATTAAGTTGAAATTTCCAAGGTGAAGGATTAAAGAATCATCTAGTATAATGATCAATGGATGATCATTAGGGGGATATTTAATACCCCTCCACTCTAGTTTTTCTTATATAAACTATCATATTTGTAAGAATTTTACCAAATCCTTTTATAGTAACAAAATTTTTTTAGAAAAATTATTCCATACTCAAAAGTATGCAATATAGTTCATATTGTTCCCTCACAAGTTACACAATTTTTTTTTTTTTTTGGGAATATTGTGTCATTACAAAAAAAATCAAATGGTGATAACTTGCAAGTTTAATTTTTATTTCAATGTTGAAATAGTAAGTGGAGGAAGCTATTCATAATAGTATATAGGATGACATTGTTGGAAGATTGAGGAGATTGTTATTGATGATGTAGTACTAGCAACATGAACATGATGTGTACATAATGCAGGATACAATGTTGTCATTGATTTCAACATTGTTATGGATCTTCCTAATATGTTTCAAAGGTATTGTGGAAGACATTTGTGCAAGTTGAGTTATTCCAGAAAGTGCAGTGATGTAGAAATTTGACTAGTGTCAAATCTACTAGTTTAGGGTTACAAAGTGTTGATTTTTGGGTCCACACCTCTCCATGAATGAATATTTTTCTCTACAATTCTAACCTAATTTTTGTGGTGGTTAGAATATTCTAAATCCAATATTTCATCTAGTTTGGTGAAGTATTTTGGAGATATGAATGACAGAGTTCGACCTAGCTTAATGCAATCATTTTCTAGTGTATTGGTGTGGGAGATTCCATAATTCTCCATGGATGAAACTTTTGCATTGCGATTTTGAAGACAAGCTTCTAGATTTCAATTGAGTGGGAATTCTAGATGACATTGTGTGTTGAGGTCCACGTACATTACTAATTTAGTGTACAAATAAAGGTTTGTTGGTTTAGGCCTTATTTGGGGCCGACCTAACACTTTTGATGTTTTGCAAAGAATGAATAAGTGGTTTTACCTTATGTAAGATCTAATATAGGTCTATCCCAACCTATCTTAAGGTGATTTGAATTTTGTATTATGGCGCAAAGTTTAGATGGATTTTTTTGGGGCTGACAAGTTTAATTTTGTGTGTTACATCCAATTAGGCTGACCTAATTGATGTTACACTTGATGTGGATATATATAGTGGATTTTTTTTTATGTTTTGTGATAAAGAGTGAATGTATCTAGAGATAGATGAAACACATGGTATTCCACCTACATGTGTGTGATGCGGATTTGATCAAAGTTGTGTGAATTGTGTTACAAGGTGTGTGAATAGAGAGCAGGGTAGAGCAAAGATTGGTTTTGTAGTTCATTAGAACTATAATCCAACATATTGTAGATGCATTTGTATCAGTTCAAATAGGTTGTAAGCCACCCCTTCTTTATTCTATCTTATTCTCTATGGGCAGTGAGTCCCCCTATAGTGAGCACTTTTGTAATATACTATATCTGAATATAATATATTGTGAGCTAATCCTCATAGTGGTTTTACCCATTTTGGGTTTTCCACATAAAAATCCTAGTGTTCATGTGTTATGTGATGTTGTGGATGTTTCATGCTTTCTTTTTTTATATTAGTTGAATGTGCTTTGATAATTGGATGGCTAATGTTTCAATGGTTTAATAGAATACTGATTCACCCCCATCTCACTATTTTGGGTGTTCAATAGACATTATGGAAGAAAATATCAAGGATAAATCTTTAGATGTATTTGAGAGTAAAGAGTATGACATGTAGGGCTTGTAAAATCCTACAAGATCAATGATAAAAACCATTTTTATTTGAAGAATATCAACCTCCTTCTCAATGAATTAGGATATTTTAAGGAAATAGATGATCAAAATGAAATTTTTAAATGGAATGACAAATACTTGGACATTTGTGCAATTGGCTTAATCTATGCAGTTCCCCCCTTACTTTGGCATGCTAGGTTTTCTAGTAAGGTATTTTTTAATTTATTTTCACCATGGAACTCTTTATTTAAATGGTAACTTTATAAAATTAACACCCCTCTCCATCCAAGAGCCCATTAGGCTTGCACACACCAAAGTAAGGAGAAAGATATCAACAAGGTATAAATCACTTAGGTTTTGGAAAACTCTTAAAGAAAAAGTTCACTAGGAGAAATTATATCCTCTTGTACAAATTTTAAGCAAAGTATATGGTTTACTAGAGTCCCAAATATCAAGGATATACATGTGTGAATTCTCCCTACATGATTATTGGTATAAAATTTCTATAATAAAATTACCATGAATGAAATCATCTTACCCACTACATAGGGCAGCTATCATGTCGCTACTTGTAAGAGAGAAAATTGCATACTTTGCAAGTTACTTTGTCATGTTTTACACTAATTTTAGTTAACATCTCACATGTCTTTTGATTCCTTTTCAACTCTTTCTTGTCATCCCCAATGATTGTACATCCTAGTTTTCCATGTCCCATTTCGGGCGCTTTGTATGTGTTTGACCTTTATATTGTTGGTGTTATCATTTGTCTCTTTGTCCTAGGTGTTGTACCCACTTCATGACCCCTCACCCCTTTACTTTGCTATCTTTTTTATTTTTTTAATCAAACCCTTTATGAGGTCCTATATCTTCAACCCAATGCAATAACCACATTTGGTATCCTAAAATATTAGTTTCCAAACCTTTTCATGATTGTAAACCACCAAATTTTGGTGGAAAATCTGCCCCTTTAGTCATTCTAAGAAATTAAGCCACCTCTAGCCTCAAGGATTATCCTTTGCATTGGGAGTAAGGAATAGGAGACTTCTGCATCCTTTGATTAGGTTCAATTTTTCATAACAAATGTATCCAATCAAGTAACTCTTTAGTCTAAATTCCCTCCAAAAAATATTAAAAATACCACCCAATATTAATTTTTACATTAAAAAAATGCATTTTAATTTTGAAAGTGAGCATATGTTAAGGTTTAGACAAATTCTACAATATGTTAGTTTTTATCTTAGACATTGTAAAAGCATTTGGAGCAACACAATAACCTGTACAACCAAATCATTTCATTGTCATAACTAGTTCTTGAGTTTTTATATAGACTAGCTTAGATTTTACATTATAAGGGTAAAAGTTCAAAGCTTGTTTAACATATAAAGGAAATGGTCATCAGACATATATTTTTTCACCTTAGACTACCTAGAAGTGACATTTATGTTTTAAATTTTAAAATGATATAAACTAATGAAATGTAGAACTTTTAAAGTAGTTTATATTTATAATTTTTTTTAATTATTTGGATATAGTTTTTATAAATTTAAGAATATTATTTTTGATTAGTTGAAAAATGGAAGCTCTATGGTTTAGGACATAGAACACCACTTTTCCTCTAATATCATTCAAGGATGCCCTAGAGATCTCAATCCAATGAAGAGAGGGGAAAGAGATCTAACAATAGGGTTGTCCTAGGGTCTGATTATAAACTAATGAGGGGTTCACCACCAAGATAGGTTTTGGAAAGACTAATGAAATGCAAGATCTAATGTTTAAACCTAGTGATGCATGAAACATAGATGAATGACCTAAAAATGCATATAAATTAGAACAAAAGGTTGTAAAATCATAAGTGTGCACCTAGAAACTTGTAGAGGCTTGACTGAGGACCTAAAATGATGAAAACACGTATTTTAAGGCTGGGTGGAATTCATATTCCAGTCTAGGAGATTTATTTTGAGATTGGGTTTTCCGCACCAAAACTGGAATCTGACAGTGTTGATCCTGAATCTCCAAACACCCAGAAAATTGGTTTTAATGGGAATCATACGCCCAAGGTGGCGTATCAGTCCTAATGAGATTTATTTGAAGGTTAGGGTTTGATTCTACTTTCCAATCTCTTATCTTTCTACCACACTTTTTTTCTAGACCTAAAATCCTAATTTCAGACCTATAGATGACTTTTGTGAAGATAGCAATCTTGCGAATGAGGGGACAACTCCAAAAATATTCTCCAAACTTGTAACCTAATATTCAAGGGATCTTCAAGCTCCAAGACACCTAGATCTTCAATCACACATGTAAAGAGAAGAAATACTTGTTGATTTATTAGTAAATGGGGGTTTTCCTTGGTCAAACCTGTTTGAGGTAATTAAACCAAATAATGAGATAAGGAAATAAGGACATGAAACATGAAACATAGGATATGAAAAATAAACAATGATACCTTGAATGATGTCTTGTAAATTAGCAACCTAACATGAAGTGGCCATGAAGGATGTGAATCTAGATATTGAAATAAGTGTATAACATTGCTTGATCTTGGATCTTGAATGAAACATAATTGTTGTCAATCAGATTGCACTTGAATGCTTGAATGATTAAATTCAGCAATCTGTTGAAACATGGGAACTATCTTCAGGCTGTGGGTATTCCTATGGCGAAGATAGACCTCTAGATTCTAGGTTGGTTCCTATATTATGGTCAATTTGGTACTTGAATAATTTATTCTGAGAAAAGGGGAAGATGGATTGAATTGAAAACATGAACCAAAAATGAAAACTTCGGTGATGCACCTAATTAGAAAAAATAAAATACAATTTGACTCACAAAATGATTACTTAGTACTTTAATCTACACAACCTGATTTGATAGTCTAGTCACTTGAATGTTTTAAACAGAGGCTTTGAATCAATACAATTTTGAGGGAAAACATCGTTTTCATGACTAAACTGATTAATCAATTACATGCACAGTGTATAACCAATGAATTTAAACTAAACTGCATACAAATATTTATGAAGGAGACAAAAATATTAAAGGTTTCAAAACTGAAAATACAATAATTCTTCGATCAAATCCTACACAATAATGATGCCTGAAATCTAGAAGGAAAAACTTGAAAATGCTAGAAATCGAAGGAATCTTCTGCTAAAAAAAACACAATTTGAACCTGTAAACCTGCTGTTGTATTAATTTGAAAATGAAAGTTGAGTTACATGATATTTCACTTTACAAAATGCAAAGGCTGAAAAACAAGAACTAGAGAGAAATGACTAAGTCATTACACTTGTACAAAATCCTTTTGAAAGGTATGGAGATGAAACTAAAAGTGAAACTCAGTGTAAAAATTTATATCTCCAAAGTAATCCACGAGAAAAAGCAAAAATCCCTGAAAAGAAGGATCAAACTCATGCAAAAATGAGTGTATGATGATCCAAACTCAAGCTCAACTCATAATTGAACTATAGAGCACTAAGACTGCACTGAAAATACCTGAGAATGTGGGCCAAAACATGCAAAATCCACCTCATTTTTATCAACTCACCCATGATGACTAGAACTCCATCTTTGTAATGTGCATGATGATAAGGCATCAAAGACTGAAACAAACTGAAAATACATCATTAACTCTATCCATCTTTGCATGATTTAAAGCCCTTAGAAGCACTTCAGTTATCTCTACATCTCGTTTTTGCATGTATAGTTTAAAGTAAAAGTGATCACTCCTTGTTGTATACATTATATATCTCCTTTGTTATAGTTCACTTTCCCTTCAAAATAGTTTAATTTAACAATTATTTAAAAACAATCAATAAAATTGTTTTTTAGTAAAGTTAAATAAACTTTACAAATAATATAAAGGGGTTTCTATGAAATATTTTTAGAAGAAAATAAACATAAAACCTTGCATTATGATTAGCTCATGGGCTCTTGTGATCATTAGGTCTCTTGACTTTAAAAGTTATGGACCATAGATAATAATAAGACATAATGATTTACTTGAAAATCATAAGCAAAATTCATCAATTGTCGAATTGGGGCAAGTAAAGAACAACAAACCCTAATTTATTGACTCTTGCTTGCTATGCACACGCTGCCATGGTGGAGAAGATAGAGTTGGTAGGAAAACACGAGGATTCTGGTCTTTGACCCCTCTGTGGGTCAAATCTCCATCAGGGAACAAGGTAAATCAAACTCGAGCCATTATGTAACCTATTTTTCTCCACTTTGAAACAATATTTTTTTCCTTAAGGCCATGGGCTTAGCATATAGTCATCTGGTTTTTCTTGCTCCATATTCTTGTTTTATTTCATTTTTTGTGTATACTGGCTGCCAATGGAAGCTTGATTTGGGCGCTTAAAGAAACTAATTTTAGAACTTAGTCATGGGTTTATCATTTTTTGTTTATTTTCTAATAAAAGAAACTCAATACTAGTTGGATGAAAGGAAGAAAGATAAGGCATGTAATTGAACTGCATTATGTAGAGTCAATATGGAAATATCTGTTTGTTTTCTTCGTTGGAGTTCATGACTTGATATTTCTATGTTGGGCTTATCTCCATATTTGTGTAAGTTTAAACAATCACCATCATTTTATCTGAGTGTTTTGAGAACTCACCATGATTTTGAATGCTTGACCTAGGGTTTTGGCTGAAAGCTTCCTTCAAGGCAATGGCCATATGCTTTATTCTCCTATTGAAATTCGTGAGAGCACCCCTTTGTGATTTTCAAGAGGCTTCTGAGGGACCTCTTTTTTCCTTTTGTATGACACAAGCTTGGCCTTCAGTAGAAAATGTAATAACCTCCATGTATTTGTCCTTTTTGATGAAAACCCTAAATGGGTATGTTGTATTTCATGACAATATGTTCTCTTATGCTCTAAACATCTTTGTGCATCATTTGACTGTCTGTTGCTCTCAGATTTGTAAACAATAACTTTAATAAATTTCAGTTATAGTTTATCTTCCATTAATAAAGAATACTCTCCATACAACTAAAAATCAGGGTGATGCTTCCCTCCTCAAGAACTCTTTAAACTATGTTGATCTAAAGTTTAGTACTACCTGATCCTTGCATTACTATTTGATGAATTTTATCCATAACAAGTGCTTTGACCTGCAAAATACTATTATTTTGATAATACAGGATTATGATTTCTGTCACGATACTTTTTGTTTAACAATGAAGGTCATCATTGATACTCCATTAATGACAGTGGGATGTTTGCTCTCTCAGATTTGTAAACTTATATACTACCCTATAGCAGCAATATGGTCACTACATAATCCTATAGCATATTTTTGACACTTATGTTTCTGTAGCAATATGATGAAAATTGTATTTGTTCCTCAAGTACTGCCGCATTTAATGTTGTCCATGGTTTTTGTCATTTTTGTTGACTATGAATATTGGCATTGTATCAATGCAAAGCATGACTGTCCTTCTTTACATTTTCTTGAATTATTCATGAGATGAACTGATGTCTCATATAATGATAGACTATACTTGTATTTAAATATGTTGCCTCTCATAGTAGTTGACGGATGAAATGTAGCATCATTGTATAAATCCGTTTGATTCCTTACAGCAGAAATGATGATGATACAATTGAAAATGATATGAAAATATGATGTAAAAATAGTGGAAACATAAGAACATATATGCAAACATGGATTTCTTGAATATGTGATTTCTTTTTCCACTTTTATCAGCTTTGTAGCAGCAATCTCACTATGGTTACTTTATGTTGTTTATTTCATTGCATCTTTCATTGTTTATGAGCTAGGCTCAACCCTCGTGGGAGCCACATTTCTCACCAGTCATAACAATATATGTTAATTGGAATGATCTGATTATACTTGTTTCTACACATTTAAACAAACAAGTTAGAAGAAATAACTGAAGCTGAAAGCTTCCAATGAATCTTTGTGCTCTTCTAACTTGATCATCTAATGCATGCTTGAAATGATGTAGATTATATTCTTGTTGGAAATGTAGGCATGAGGAAAATAGTGATTTTCCATTACTCTAACAACACATTTTAACAATTTTGCAGGTGCTTTTGGAATTGGAGGAGTTGTGCCAACTGGAGCTAAATACGAGGAGACACCACATAGCTGAAATGATGATTTGTCATTCTAGGCAATGACAAATCACTCCTTTCCTTATGTTTATATTTTCTTCAGTTGCATAGTGTACATCTCCCTTCTTGTATATATCATTTGATTACGTAAATAAAATTAAGCTACTCCCACGACATATGTGGGACCTTGATTTTTACAATATGAATAAAACAACTTTCTTTTATGCAAATTTATGAGCTCTTCTATTGCAAACATTTGCATAATCAAATTTTGGAATTCAATGAATAATTTTAGCATAAATTTTTCACCTTTTTGTGATGAATGCAATTCAGTTCTACCTGTTTTGAGTTATAGCTAAAAATAGGTAACAATAACAACACGAGCTCACCAACATGCTTGATGCTTGATAAGCTTGACATGATGATTGATCTTGAATTGCTACAACAATTGATGAAGATTTTTTCTCTTGAATGCCTTAGAAGTGATCTTGTAAACTCTCTTGATGCTCTTGTGAAGTCTTGGAATTCTTAACTCTTGAGTGCTTGATTTCATATCATGAAGGCTTAATGAAATAATGATTTTAGACCTTGTTTATATAGGCAATCCATCTAATATCTTGTTTATTATATCCCACAGGTCGACATCCATGAAATTTGAACTTAAAACCCAGATTTCCCACTCAAAACTCCAAAAAGAAGCCAAATGGGACTCATACACCATTTGTGGCATATGGGTCCCACCTGTGTGGGACTCATACACCCAAGGTGGCATATGGGTCCCATAAGGCCTTTTTGGAGAGGGGAAGTGTCAGGGAGTTAAGAAATTAACTCTATTTGAGGTCTATGTCAAGATTTTGGTTGAAATATGCCCTGAGATGCATAATATAGGGTCTTTGGGGACTATTAGTGATAATATAAAGGCCATAAATGCAAGAGCGCCCAAAAATCAATTTGCAAGTGTAAATAAATCAAATTAAGGAAAAATTAGGTCTATTTAGCTTAAAAGGGCCCTAAATCCAATGTGAATGTGTACAACACATTACAACACTAGATTAAGGAAAAATTAGGTCTAAGGGCCCTAAATTTAATGTGAAGGTGTAAATGAATACACTTTACAACATTAAATAAAGGAAAAGTTAGGTTTATTTAGCTTAAAAAGGCCCTAAATCCAACGTGAATGTGGAAAACACATTACAACACTAGATCACGACAAGATTAGGTTCATTCCAACATTAATTATTCTCAAATTAAGTGTGAAAATATACATGACAATATTTTTCAACACTTCATTTAGCCCCCACTTTAGTTAGAGGATGAACTTTCTTCAAACTCACACTAAAGTAGACAATAAAGATGAGTCCAATCATATCAATGTGGATGGTCTAGGATAATGGAGATTGAGGAGGTATTCAAGCCCCTAGGATCCAAGATCCTATGTCAAGCCGGCATAAGCACAAAAAAGAACATTCAAAAGGTGTATGATTTGTAGCAAAACAAGATACACAAACATACAATGCCAATGACTAAGAGATAAAAACAAAAATAAACAAGAATAAAAAGAGGTGGATCAAGCCTTGCCCATTTTTCCAACATGATGTGGATAAGATCTAAGCTATTTTTTCAAAGATGCATGCTCACTCTAAGGCAATAGAACTTTAGGTTCTTTAGGTTGTCTACTGGGTGAGTAAACCAAGAGAGTGAGACACATACGCACATGGCCAATATGCACTCACAACACAAGTGAGTGGCTAAGGGAAAGTCATGCCTTGGATTAGCTTCTTGTCCAACCAGACAAAAGTTATATCTCCTGATGACTTTGATAAGGTGCCACACAACAATGAACTTCGAGCTTCATGAGGTAAGAAAAGCTTCATATGCTTGGGACTCATGAACAAACAAGATGGCATCACAGTCAAGCAAAGTGTATTATACAAGGTGGCCATATAATAGATATTGTAAATGTACAATAGTGTAAAGTATGTTCAAAGGGATTTTGCTTAGTTCATGCAAGGTATCTTCTTAGGGAACATTGTGCTTATTGGTTCCAAGAGAGGACAAGTCAAAGAAATATAACGCTCTTGGAGGAAATCAAACCCAATGACACCACCAAGAATAACACCATTGCTATGAGAAATTGCTATAAATTAGAAGAAGATATGAGATCTTATTCAGAAAGCCCTATGCCAAGTCATATGTTTCTGAATTGAACTACATCATGGATAAGTATGACATGAACATGCGAGCCAACTTAAGGCCTATCGTCCACATCCCAACCTTGCGCTTATATGTACATGAAAGGTGATCAACTAGCCAAAAGATACAATGACAAGTAACATACGAGGACAAGGCTACTTAACCTCTTTCCCCCACTTAGTGTAGGACAAGGATGATCCGAAATGATTGATGAGAAACATGCTAGAGTGAAAATTAGTATGGATTAGAGGAATTGGGTACCTCAACACAAGGAAGGCCACCACAATCCTTAAGATGTTGAATTTTATCACTTAAATCCTTACATTCATTAGTAGAATGACCATGAGCTCTATGATGTGCATAAAATGCATTTTTGTAGTAAAATTTCTTTCGTGTTCTTGGAGGGAGAGATATCAAAAGATCTTGGAGGAGTCTCATCAATATACTCTCTTGATAAAAAGTAGAGGATGTTTCATTATCTTTCGACAAAGATATCTCTCGCTTAGTAAAAGATGTCATAATTACACAAGACTCTTTAAATTGCAAGATTTTGTTCTCTCCTTTACAAGAGGGTGTAAAATCTAATGAATTCAAATCATTAGTGTTTTGTGTGACGAAATTGATATTAAGAGAGGATTTCTTTATTTATTTCAAAGGATAACAATCAAGATCACTAATGTCTATCAATTCAGGGTGCACTACCATTAAAGTTACTGTTGTCAAATAAAGTTGCACCCTTGCTAAGCTATTAACTGTAGCAACCTATTGACACATGGGAACACTTCAAGGTTGTGGGTGACATGGTAATGAAGTGGAACTCCAGATTATGGGCTAGTTCCCCCTAAGATAACTTGAGAAAAACTAAAGAATGATAAGGAAAAGAGTAAGAAGGATATACTTGAAATTCAAAAACCTATCACTAACAGGTGATACAACAAAGATAAAAATATGACAATACTGTAGAAAACTCACAAAAAATCTCAATAGAGCTAAACAATCTCACAACATCGGGATTTATGTTTATAAAAGCGAGTCTATGTAAGGTTCCGACTGTTCTAATGCTTAACACAAGGAAAACAAAGATGTTTTCACAGCTATAAATGCAATAGAAAGAGATCACTAACAAAAACCTACACTATGACATAATATTCTTTGCATCCAGTACTGAAGGAATCTAATAAAATAAAGGATTACATAGAATTTTATCATGCAACTCATAACCAACACTAAAACAACAAAGAAAATCTGTGAAGGAAATGACTTTCTATTGAAAAGATAAGGAGTCTCTATATTACAAACCTGTAGTATTCATACAAAAAATGAGTTACAAAGTTTGGATAATGCTTTTGTGGGCAGTCTCTTGACCAAGAACTCCCTTACAAAAAGGAAAAAATTGCCATATATACAACAAAAACTAAAAAGTGTTGGCCCCTGCCTTCGGGTTACAAAAATGAGTCGGTGCCTAGACACATCGGCCCTAGAAGCATTTTGGAATGATGTTAATGAGGCATTAAATGTGTATACCCTGCTCATGTCGGTGAAAGCTCACTCCTAGGCATGGCCTTCAGATTTTTTACAACGACTACATTAACTCCAGCCCTCGTGTCCACCCTCGAGACTTCATCAGAGCCGCTTTGAATGCTCTACAGTCATGGTCATTAATGTCGACCCACTTTTTCTAGCCGACATCCAGCTTCTATTGTGAATCACGGCCTCTTCCCCTTTAGCTTTCCTCTTGCGCTAGATCTTTCTACAAGTTGAACCCCTTCAAGAAGCAGCATCAGATTTACCTTGTTAGATTCAAATGCCATTGCTTCATCGAGCTGATCCATGCTGCGCACATTTTGTTGATCTTCCTTTTGATTGGTTGAATTTGTGCCATGTAGATTCCCAGATGGTCAAAGGTCACTTCATCATAATCACATGTCGGTGAGACACTAGTCGTGTCTCCCCGATGCGATTATGCCCTTCAACAGTTATGGGCATAGCTCACAACCGTCGACAAGACTCTCTCAGTCAGCCAGAGTTCTTGGCAAGTCCTTCAATGTTTCCTGAGTGAGAACCCCTCAATAGAGTTGGAGTCGGGATGAGAACCGAACAGGGACCAAAGTCAAAACGGGGGCAAAAAAAAAGAGTCGGCAGAACCAGAACAGGAACCAAATTCAGACCTGAAACTTTTTAGAAGTTTCAAGTTTAGATTTTGTTCTGATCCCACCCCCGGTAACGTACAGGGCACAAAGGAAGAAAGAAAAACACAAGGAGGATCAAACAAGAGGAGACATCCCTCGATCACCTGGCATGCAAAAAGCAAAGAAAAAGAATGGGCGGAACCAGGGCCGAGACCGGGACGGGAGCAAAACCTGGAAAGCTCGCTCCTAGGCATGGCCTTCGGATTTTTTACAACGACCGCATTAACTCCAACCCTCGTGTCCACCCTCGAGACTTCATTAGATCCGCTTTGAATGCTCTACGGTCATGCTCATTAATGTCAACCCACTTTTTCCAGCCGACATCCAGATGTTATTGTGATTCGTGGCCTCTTCCCCTTCAGCTTTCCTCTTGCACTAGATCTTTTTGCAAGTTGACCCCCTTTGAGAAGCAACATCAGATTTACCCTGTTAGATTCAAACACCATTGCTTCACCGATCTGATCCATGCCACGCACATTCTGTCAATCTTTCTTTACAGGGGGAGTAAGTTCGTCAAACTACCCATGACCATCTTTAGCTCCTTCTGATTGGTTGAATTTGTGCCACGTAGATTCCCAGACGGTCAAAGGTCACTTCATCAAAATTGCATGTCAATGAGAAACTAGCCATGTCTCCCCGATGTGATTATGCCCTTCAGTAGTTATCAAAATAGCTCACAACCGTTGGCAATAGTTCATAGCAAGTCTCTATTGGTCATAACTACATTCCCTTCTATTGGAAAATCCATTGCTATCGGCAAGACTCTCTCAGTCGACCAGACTTCTCGGCGAGCCCTTCAATGTTTCCCAAGATAGAACCCCTCGATGGAGTAAGAGTCGAGATGAGAACCGAATAGGGACTGGAGTCGGAACGGGGGAAAAACCAAAGAGTTAGTGGAACCGAAACCAGAACCAAATCCAGACTTGAAACTTTTCCAAAGTTTCAAGTTCGGATTTTGTTTTGATCCCGCCACCGGCAATGTACAAGGCACAAAGGAAGAAAGAAAAACACAAGGAGGATCAAACAGGAGGAGACATCCCTCAATCACTGGCCACACAAAAAAGCAAAGAAAAAGAATGGGTGGAACTAGGGCCAGGACTGGGACAGGAGCAAAACCTGGAACTTTGGAAAAGTTCCATCATTCATTTTCGGTCCGCGTCTCGGGTCTGCCAAAACAAAGAAAAAGCCCAAACAAAAAGGAAAGAAAGGTGGGATCGGAACCAAAACTGATCCTGGGAAAAACACAGTAGGGGCGGGGGCAGAAACAAATCCGACACTCAAACTTTCATCAAGTTTCAAGTTATAATTTTGTCCTGACCCCGCCTCTGACACCATACAAGGAACGAAAAAGGGATGAAAAAGGAAGAAAAAAGAAGGGGAGAAAACACCCCATGACCAAAGAACAAAGGCAAGACAAACAAACAAGCCCGGCGGAACTGGGACTGGGACGGTACCGGAACTTGGAACTTCAAAAAAGTTCTTGAGTTCAGGTTCGGTTCCGGTTCCGCCCCCGACAGAACAAAAAGAAAAGGGGGAAAACAAGGCAAAGACATAAGATGGAGACCCTCAATAAAAACCAAAAACTTGCATGCTAGGCTCAACCCTTATGGGAGCCTCATTAAATCCACGTGCCGAATTAAAAAAATCATTTTCCCCTGCAAATGCACAAGAAGCAAACAAGTTAGAAAATATGTAACCTTGATGCAAATGTTCCTCCATTTGGTCTTTGAGAACACCTGAAAGCATGGATTGCCCTTCTTGATTGAGCGCGCGGGTGAAAATTGGGTAACATTTATGGTGACCTCAACGAGATGTTTGCCTGCTAAACATGCAAACCAGTAGCCTAGTCCTATCCATTGGAGTCATTGGAAACCTAGATCCACCCCAAGAAAACTCACCTAGAACTTCCAGTAACTCAGAAGACCACATACGAGACCTTGGCCCATCCAAGACAAAATAGTAAGAGAAGAACTGTTCATTTGTGCTGAGAAAACACTTAGGGAATGAGAATTGCACCTAATCTAGTGTGCGGAAGCACTTATTGATCTCCAGAATTTTAACAGCTATGTACAAATTTAGGTCCATACCTCAGAAGCAACATTTGAGGTGAATCCCATTCACTGGGATTGGTTCCACTATACCATCCAACCTAGATAGTTGGAAAGCATTATGTTGTTTCTTCTCAGTAATGATATATGGCTCAGTCCAAAATGCATCAAATTTGGAGTGCTTTCCAGGCCTTCTTTTTAATTCATCCCACTTTAGCACTATGTCACCTTCCTGGAACACTCTGGGAGATGCCTTTTTATTGAATGAACTTTTCATTTGAGCCTGATGTTGCTCAATCCTTTTTACTGCTTCAGCTCTGAGTTCTTCAAGTTCAATTAATTGAGCTAACCTTGCTATCATAGGATCCTCTTCAAACATATCAAGCTGGTTCACCAAATCTAGGGTTGGGAGTTCAACTGAAATGGGCAGTCTTTCCTCTTTTCCATACACCAGCACATATGGGGAGAGACCAGTTGACCCTTTAGATGTAATCCTATCAGCCCACAAGGCTGATTTCAGCTTGGTGTGCCAGGCTTTTTTATTGTCTTCCATAGTTCTCTTAATGATCCTCAGGAGATTCTTGTTAGTGGACTCAGCCTGTCCATTTCCTTGTGGATAATAATTAGAGGATGTACTCAGATATATACATTTTTGACAGCCCAATCAGAAATTTTAACACTCATAAAAGCAAGGGCATTGTCTGACACAATAGAATTTGGGATACCAAATCTGGTAACTAACTCTTCATAGAAGCTCAGGACAACAGATTCATTAGCTTCTTTGAGTGCCACAGCTTCAGTCCATTTTGAAAAATAATAAGTGGTTGTGAGTATCCACTTGTGGCTTGCACTTGATGGCAGGTTTATAATCCTAATGAAATCCAAACCCCATTTCATGAAGGGCTGATCAATTTGAATCGGTTGTAGTGGGAGGGTTGTCAGACTTTCTTTTCCAGCAAAAATAGCACACTCTTTGCACTTTCTTACCCACAAATGAGCATCGATAAATAAGGTAGGCTAGTAATAGCCTCCTTTCATTATTTTAAGAGTTGTGGCTCTTGGAGAAAAGTGTCCACCAACTGACCCTTGATGGAATTCGTGCAATACTCTATCAACCTGATTAGCTTCAATACATCTTAACATGACACCATGAAAATATCTTCTAAACAAAAAACCATTTAAAAGAACATAAGGTATGGATTGCAGTCAATAATACCTTCTTTTGGATTTAGTTAGATCAGGAGGGCACTGTCCAGTCAATAAAAATGTGTCATTTTTGTGATCCAACCTATAGGAGTAGGTATAGCAGCTTGTTGTCCATCTTGGAGTGCTAAGATAGAACTTTCCTCCTCCTTTATATATTTGTTGTTGTCCTTAGTAAGTTGTTCGCAGAGACCTCTCCCTCTTATTAGTTTGGTAACCTTTATTTCAAGGTCATACTCCATCACCTTAGTGACCCAACCAGCTCTTCTATCACTCGAATCTTTGTTTAATAAAAACTCTTTCACACTTGGATGAGCAACCATTAGTATAATCTTGTTATTGGAAAGCATGTGCCTAAACTTCTTTAAGCTTCTTATGATAGCGAGAACATGTTTCTCTACAAAAGTATACTTGAGCTCATAATCTTTGAGTCCTTGACTGAAGAACGCCACGGGCTGTTCAGACCCCTCATCATTTCACTGCACTAGCATGGCTAAAAGTGAATCAATATTTCCATAGGCATATAAAATAAGATCTTTAGAAAAGTCAGGTTTCAAAAGTGTAGGTGTGGTTGCTAATGCCTCTTTTATAAGCTCAAAAATTCTTTTCCCATCCTTAGTCTAGCTGAAAGGTACATTCTTTCTTAGCATGTGAGTTAGTGGACTTAATAAATCAGCAATGTCAGGGATAAACCTCCTAACAAAGTTAATCCTACCAATAAAATTCTGCAAACCTTTCTTGTGCACTGGTAAATGAAGAGTTAAGATAGCACTTATTCTTTTAGGGTCAATAGTAATACCTTGTTTAGATACCACATAACCAAACAATCTTCCTCATGAATAGAAAACACACACTTTTTGGGGTTAAGTGATATCCCAAATTCCCTACATTTTTCAAAAATTTGCCTCAAATGACTCAGATGATCCTTAGCCTCCTTAGAAAAAATAGTTATATCATCAAAATAGACTAAGACTATCTTGTACATTAAACCCTAAAAGGCCATATCCATTGCTTTTTGAAAGGTTGCCCCAGTGTTAGATAGACCAAAGGGCATTTTTCGATAGGCCATAGTTCCCCATTTTGTGGTGAAGGCTATCTTGTACTGATCCTCTTTTTTCACTAATATCTAGTTGTAACCAGAAAAGCCATCTAATAAGGAAAACCTTTCAGACCCTGAAACTACCTGAAGTATTTGCTCCATAGAAGGCAGAGGATGACGGTCCTTTAAGGAGGTCCTATTTAAGTCACGAAAATCTACACAGAGTCTTATTTCACCTTTTTTCTTCCTTACTGGTACCAGATTCGAAACCCATGAGGTATGCTTGATGGGGAAAATAATGTTGCTTTCAATCAACTTATCTAGCTCCCTTTTCATCATAGGCTCTAACTTAGGATTCAAGGGCCTCTGCTTTTTCCTAACAGGTTTGACATTAGGCTTAAGTTCAATGGTATGTTGAGCAAACTGGGGATTAAATCCCTTTAAATCAATATATTTCCAAGAAAATATATTATTAAATTCTTGACAAAGCTGAATAAAAACATGCTTCTCTTCAGCTGTACTTACCTTGCCTAACTTAAGAAGCTTTTCTTTGAAAACTTCAATTTCTTCGTAGTGATCTTGCTGAACTTGAATACTCCCCTTAGGTTTTCTAGCTCCATCATCAGTATTAAAAATGGACTCTAAAGTGACCAAGCCTTTAGGCAACTTATTTTTTAGCTAAATAATCCGGTCACTGTACTGGTGCTATAACTTTTCCTGATTGGCATGTGAGAACTCAGCTTCTTCTCTTAAAAAGTTGACAATCTGCTAGTCACTATCAAAGAATTTCCAGTGTATATTATTATCAGGCACAATAGGCCTAACTACAATCTTGATATGTTGATTAGTTTTATCGCTGCAAATCTCCTTTGGAATATCATGTTCAGCTCCTATAGTAGCTAATCTATCAACATGTTTATTCTGAGCTCTAGGAATGGAAATCAGATTAAATACCTCAAATCCCTCTAAGTGGTCCCATACCCTATTCCTGTAAGACCTGAGTATATCATTTTTAACAACATTAAGCTTCCTCACCTAATTGACAACCAACTCGCTATCACCATAAACTTTTAGATAGCTGATACCTCTTTGTCTCGCCCACTCCAAGCCATGAACTAGAGCTTCATATTCAGCAGAATTATTAGAACAACTAAAATAGAATCTGAAAGCTAGATAGTACTTCTGACCTTCTGGTGATACCAACATACATCCACCACCAACACCTACCCTACTCCTTGAGCCATCAAAATACAACTCTCACAGATCATTTTCATGTTGTTCACTAGGCCATTCCTTGTCCTTTTCAATTTTAGGCATAAAGGAGTCAGTCTCACGCATCATATAAACACCAATGTCAACTTCCTCCAATTGCTCACCTATGCCAACTTCATGAGCTTGAGGCACCCACTCTCTAGGAAGAATATTTGATGTTCTTTCTATTTGAATCTCAGCCTCTCGAACAACAGGCTGCTCCACTTGTACACTTGTAAACAAGTTGGCATTGATAGGAGATGGATTGTAAGGTTCAATATGAACCTTGTCTATGGGTTCTGATTTAATAGTGACTCTAGTACCATATCTAGTTTTGAACAGCATGTGAGACTAATCAGAGGATAGGTAACCACCTATCCTGGCCGTAAAATCCCTAGATAAACAAAGGGAAAAGTATGGGGGCAACTCAATAATGTATATATCCTATGGTATTGCAAAATTTGGACAGGCGTATAGAGTTAAGCTCAAATTTTTAATGACCCCTACTGTGTTAACAGCAGTACCATCCAATTGTACTACCCCCTTTTCTAGTGGCTCATATTCAATTCCCAACTTATCGACAATTTGTTTGGGCATAGCTAAACTACTAGCCCCTAAGTCAATCATACAATTATGAACCAGATGATCTCCTATGGTCAATGACAAATAAAAGGGAGGTGGCTTTTCCTTAGCAGCTTGCTATTCTTTATCATCAATAGTAGTATTTTCCAATGCGACCTTCTCCTTTTCTACACTAGGCTCATCTGAGACACTTAAACCCGATAAAGCAGATTGAAGCAGGTCCTTTTGACCCAAAATACTCAGGGAATCCCATATTGACATGGGTACATTAATTTTCTTCATATGCTCCAATATATTGAAAGATGTAGCAGGTTTAACTTGACCTTTGGGAGGAATAACATTACCTTTAACTGAAGGCGCCTGGGCTGATAAATCAGACTGTTGCTTTCCTACCAAACGCTGGCCCCTTGGTAGCATTCGGATCTGGTCAGATTTTGACGAGCTAGGAGCATTCTGATTTTGGTTCAGCCCTTGTTTTGATTGATTCTGAACTGTATTAGGTTGATGTCCTTCATCTATTGCACTCTTCTTACTATGTGTATTGTCTGCAATTGAAGAATCATCGTGGATCACTCCACAAAATTCTTCCCCTTGCTAGTTTAGGAATGTAGACTCATGTGCCTGTTGCTCTTGTTGTTGTACTTCAGTTACTACAGGCACACTAGGCTGTATTGCTAAACTATTCTGAACCATCAAGGCTTGGTTAAGCAACCCATTTACACAGGTACCCTGATTATGGGGTTGACTAAACAGAAAGCATCACTCATAATCTTGAACTAATTTATTTTGGATAGGTGCAAGCTCTTTGGAAGTGCTTGCAGTGTTGGAGTCATAAGCTTGATTTGGCCTTGGGTTAGGAGAAAACTTTTGGCCTTGATTATAAGGCTGATAAGGTGGTCTATTGGTTTGATTTTGCTGGTAATTAGACTGAAATGAGGGCTAATAAGGTTTTTAAGACCTTGATTTTTCTATTTTTTTAGATTAACCATCTCATTGCCAAAGGTCGTCAAAAGGCCTTTAATCTCTTGTAGTTCGTTAGACTGAGCTGGAAATGCATTTAATTGACCATTAGGCTGGGTATTAGGTGCTAGAAATGTTGGTGCACTTGGAATAACAACCAAAGGAGGTAACTGCATAGGGGTTGGAGGCTAAAAAGCAGGAAATATTGGCATAGGTGGTCTTGGGGAAATTTTACCAGCCTATATGAGGCTTTTTTTAGCTCTAACAGCTACACCATATGCTGCAGGAAGTGTATCACCTCCCATTGATTGAATCATTAAAGAAATATCACTATTTAAAGCTCTTAAATAGTATAAAAAGGCATGATTAGCAGTAGGCCTTACTGTTTGTGGGATTCTATCCCACGTCCTCTGGAAATGGTGATTGAAATATTACATAACTTCATGAGTGGCTCTTTTGATTGTAGACAGCTGCTCTACCAATGACAGGTGGTCAGATTTGTCTTCAAAAAATTTGCACAACTGGCTGCCTAACTCATCCCATGTTGCTATGGAGTTGACAGGCAGGCCTCTGAACCATTGTAAGGGTTTTTCCTTTAAATGACGCTGCCAGCAATCTAAGTGCAACATTTTCTTCAATCACATGGTGAACAACACACAGGTTAGCAACATCTTTTATATGCTCTGTTGGGGTGGTATGATCCTCACCATGAAAATATGGTAGAATTTTTAAGGCAGCAATAGGAATTTCGTCATGCTGAGTCAAATTCAATGGGCTACCTTGGTTAAAAGCAACAAATGGTTGATTTCTCACTGTTGGAATCATTGTCATTGGGATATTCTTAGCAATAACAACAGGAACAACAGTATGGCTTCTCACAGAAGGATTCGAATTGGATCTTTTGAAATAAACAACTGTCTTTTGAAACTTCTAGATTTCTCTCCCCCTTCTAGGTGGGGAAAATTGCAAATACTCAAAAATAGGCGAGTTACTCCTAGTTTGCACTCTTCTCATGAGCAATAATGCACTGGAACTACTAAATATGAGCTCGGAGTCGCCAAGTATGCTAAAAAATTTCTCTTAAAGATTGCAATTTCTACTGCACATACCAAACAGTAGTATGATAATTTTGGTTTAAGATTGAAACAAAATTCTCAATCCCACCGTGTGTGCCAAAAACTATTATCAAATAAAGTTGCACCCTTGCTATGCTATTAACTATAGCAACCTATTGACACATGGGAACACTTCGAGGTTATGGGTGACCTGGGAATGAAGTGGACCTCTAGATTATGGGCTGGTTCCCCCTAAGATAACTTGAGAAAAACTAAAGAATGATAAGGAAAAGAGTAAGAAGGATATACTTGGAATTCAAAAACCTATCACTAACAGGTGATACACCAAAGATAAAAATATGACAATACTGTAGAAAACTCACAGAAAATCTCAATAGAGCTAAACAATCTCACAACATCGAGATTTATGTTTATAAAAGAGAGTGTATGTAAGGTTCCAACTGTTCTAATGCTTAACACAAGGAAAACAAAGATATTTTCATAGCTATAAATGCAATAGAAAGAGATCAATAACATAAACCTGCACTATGACATAATATTCTTTGCATCCAGTACTGAAGGAATCTGATAAAATAAAGGATTACACAGAATTTTATCATGCAACTCACAACCAACACTAAAACAACAAAGAAAATCGGTGAAGGAAATGAATTTCTATTGAAAAGATAAGGAGTCTCTATATTACAAACCTGTAGTATTCATACAAAAAATGAGTTACAAAGTCTGAATAATTCTTTTTTGGGCAGTCTCTTGACCAAGAACTCCCTTACAAAAAGGAAAAAATTGCCATATATAAAACAAAAACTAAAAAGTGTTGGCCCCTGCCTTTGGGTTACAAAAATGAGTTGGTGCCTGGACACATCGGCCCTAGAATCATTTTGGAATGACGTTAATGAGGCATTAAATGTGTATACCCTGCTCATGTCGGTGAAAGCTCACTCCTAGGCATGGCCTTCAGATTTTTTACAACGACTACATTAACTCTAGCCCTCGTGTCCACCCTCGAGACTTCATCAGAGCCGCTTTGAATGCTCTACAGTCATGGTCATTAATGTCTACCCACTTTTTCCAACCGACATCCAGCTGTTATTGTGACTCACGGCCTCTTCCCCTTTAGCTTTCCTCTTGCGCTAGATCTTTCTGCAAGTTGAACCCCTTCAAGAAGCAGCATTAGATTTACCCTGTTAGATTCAAATGCCATTGCTTCATCGAGCTGATCCATGCTGTGCACATTTTGTCGATCTTCCTTTTGATTGGTTGAATTTGTGCCATGTAGATTCCCAGATGGTCAAAGGTCACTTCATCATAATCGCATGTCGGTGAGACACTAGTCGTGTCTCCCCGATGCGATTATGCCCTTCAACAATTATGGGCATAGCTCACAACCGTCGACAAGACTCTCTCAGTTAGCCAGAGTTCTTGGCAAGTCCTTTAATGTTTCCTGAGTGAGAACCCCTCGATAGAGTTGGAGTCAGGATGAGAACCGAACAGGGACCGAAGTCGGAATGGGGGCAAAAAAAAAGAGTAGGCGGAACTAGAACAAGAACCAAATCCGGACCTGAAACTTTTTAGAAGTTTCAAGTTTAGATTTTGTTCTGATCCCGCCCCTAGAAATGTACAGGGCACAAAGGAAGAAATAAAAACACAAGGAGGATCAAACAGGAGGAGACATCCCTCGATCACCTAGCATGCAAAAAGCAAAGAAAAATAATGGGAAGAACTAGGGCCGAGACCGAGACGGGAGCAAAACTTGGAACTTTAGAAAATTTCCATTGCTCATTTTTGGTCTGCGTCCCGGGTCCGCCAAAACAAAGAAAATTCCCAAACAAAAAGGAAAGCAAGGAAGGATCGGAACCAAAACTGATCCCTGGAAAAACACAGTGGGGGCGGGGGCGGGAAAAAATCTGACACTGAAACTTTCATCAAGTTTCAAGTTAGGATTTCATCCCGGCCCCACCTCTGACACCATACAAGGCATGAAAAAGGGATGAAAAAGGAAGAAAAAAGAAGGGGAGAAAACACCCCACGACCAAAGAATGAAGAACAAAGGCAAGACAAACAAACAAGCCCAGCGAAATCGACCGTCCCAGAACCTGGAACTTCAGAAAAGTTCTTGAGTTCAGGTTCGGTTCCAGTTCTACCCCCGACAGAACAAAAAGAAAAGGGGCACAAAGAAAACAAAATAGAAAAGGGGGAAAACAAGGCAAAGACATAAGATGGAGACCTTCAATAAAAACCAAACACTTGCACACTGGGCTCAACCCTTATGGGAGCCTCATTAAATCCATGTGTCGAATTAAAAACATCATTTTCCCCTGCAGCTACACAAGAAGAAAACAAGTTAAAAAATATGTAACCTTGATGAAAATGTTCCTCCATTTGGTCTTTGAGAACACCTGAAAGCATGGATTTCCTTGCCTGATTGAGCCTGCAAGTGAAAATCGGGTAACAGTTACCTTAGAAGAAACTTTTGTAAGAGTTTTGATATTAAGTGAAGGCTTGTTTTTTTATTTCGAAGTACAATAACGAAGACCACTAGTCTTTTCTTGCATTTGAGGCTTTATAGGGACATAGATACCTTTCTTCATTAGCACCACATCCTTTTCCATTATAACCGAGTTGTTTCTTAAGTTCATAACCTCTTCCATAAAGCTTTTTCATTTCTTTTTGATTCAATGGTTGTTCATAGTCAAGTTCATCAAAGTTTGTTGTGTAATTTGTTGTCTTTTGTTCTAAAGTGGTTGAGGTGGATGATTTCAAAGGGTCTTCCAAATTTTGTGTTGACATTACTGCTTTTTCTTTTCCCTTTCCTAAATCTTTGTTTGTGATCTTGTATTCTCCCATGAATGTTGGTTCGAAGTCCAAGGAACCCTAATCATCTTCTAATATCTTTGTGATTTCCTCAATATGTTTTTATTTTTCTTTTTTGTTGCACGTGTTCTACTTGTGTAGTTGGTTTTAATGTTTTCAAAGGATTTTCCTTATCTTTGTCAATGTTCAAGCAACTGTTTGGTTTAGGGTCAGCTTTGATTGTATATAGTTTGTTGTTATAGAAATATTTCATGATATGATGAAGGGTAGAGGGAACTATATGCATCTCATGAATCCATGGTCTTCCTAAAAGGAGGTTGTATGGAATATCATGAGGCATAATATGAATCGAGGTTTGTAATGTGGCCTTTCCAATTGTAATAGGCAATGTAATTACTACAAGCAGTTTTTTTCCTACATTGTCAAACCCCCGAATAGATAAAAAATCAGGTTGAATTTTTTATTTATCCATGCCATGTTTATCCAAAGGGGTTACACTACACACATTAAGGGTGGAGCCATTATCAACAAGGGTTCTTTTTATTCCCAACCTATTATGGATGGCTATTATCATGAATGAATCATTTTTCTTTCTCACTTCCAAAGGAGGTAGCTCATAATGATGAAAAGTAATGTCTACATTGTTCAAAGTTATAGCTTGAATTTGGGCTGCTACTTCATTTTATTGTGTTAGGAACTTGTTGTAAATATCTTTGAATAATTTTGTGATAATGAGGGGAGGCTTAAATAAGGTCCCATAAGGATATCTTAGCAGGAGTATTCTTTAGTTGTTCAACAAGATCATACTCCTTTCCATTGTGTGGAGGCAAACGAGGAGGGCTTGGTAAGATAGGATTAGGAAATGGGAGGGATGTTGTATTTGTTTGTCTTGGTTGTGGATTTTTTCTAGTGTTATATGTATGAGCAATGATATTATGACTTGGTTGCTACAAAACATTATTCTTAGGTGGGTAAAGGATAAGTTTGGGTTTGTTTTGAGTTTGAGGTTTGTGTGAAGGTGGGTAAAGGATGAGTTTGGGTTGAATAATATTAAATTCCCTTAATGAAGGAGATTCTAATGTTACTTCATCATCTTCATATAAAGGCACTATATCATTATTGTGAATGCTATCCTTTTCTTGCACCATGATATCTTTCCTAGGAGAGTTTTTCAGGAGAACTACAAGCTAGATGTTCATGACATTCAAACGTTGGTTCTTCTAAAATGACTTCATCGCATGTAAGGGGGATTAGAATATCTTCTTTATCAATAGTGGGGACATTAAGAGAAGGCTCAATTTGATTGCCCTTTTTCTCTAAGATCTCATTCTATTGTTCCATACTATCTACCCTAGTAGGAGAGCTTGTAAGATGTTCATCACATTCCATGGTTAGATTTTGTAAAGTGGCTTCATCACAAGTAAGGGATGCATCAAGAGAAGGAAAATTATGATTTTCATGCTTACCAAATAGATCTTTCCAAATGGTAGGAGCATTAGGGAAGAGAGGAACAAGATTCTCATGACTCTCAATAGGTACATCTTCTAACATTAAGCTATCCTCTTCGCATTGAGGTAGGAGAAGGAAAAATTTTATTGTCATGGCTCTCTATTATTTCATCCTCTTTCGCTAAAACATTCCCACAAGCAAGGGATGAATGGAGACTAGGTAAAGTGATGTTTATAAATGTTTCTATGATCTTATCTTCTTCTGTCATAATATCTTCCCAAGAGGGAGGAGAAGAGAGACAATCAAGACTCTCATGATTCTCATTGATTGTATCTTGTTTCACCAAGATACCTTTTTCCCTAGTAGGAGAGGTATCAAGAGAAGAAAAATTATGGCTTTCATGATTATCTATGCTTGTATCTTCTTGTATCATACCATCCTCATCAATGGGCAATGTAATATTAAGGATTGTGTCATTGGTTTGATCCGCTTGCTCTAAGATGTTCTCATAACTATGAAAACTAGTAGAAGGATGACTAACATGTTTCTTAATGACCTCATTTTTGTACTCTAAATTGAACTCAGAAGAGGGGATGTTGTACTTATGCAATCCATTCTTAATCATATCAAAACCACATTGCTTAAAAGGAAACATGCTAATATGAAAAAGTAAACTATCCAATTTATGCAATTCCTCAAAATTGTAAACAAATGTCCCACATATCTGAATATTTTTACTATTGAAATTAATTTTTTGAAATGCTTTTTAAAAAAACATGACTACACTACATGGATGATTTGGCCTAGATACATAAAACATAAGTTATTGAAACTTTCTAGATTGATTCTATATGTTACTAGCAAGCATAGGAAGCACAAAAATGAAGTTTTTAATGTTGTAAAAGGAAATTTAAAATCTAGATTGGGACTAAATTGCCCAGAGGGGCGTATGAGTCCCAGTTAGGGTTTTTTTCACAATTTTAAAGAAAATTTAAGTGATTTTAATGCTTTTTATTTTGTACGATCTGTAAACTAAATGCAAATATAGATTTTAGATGATTTTCAATTATTTGAGATGAAAAATGCAAGCTATATGCACTTTTACTAATGCAAGATTTAGAAACCCTAGAATGCCAATTAACTAATGTAAACCCTAATGCAATGTTAATGCAAGCTAGATCTAGGATGACAATGCACCCTAAATCATAAATGATGTGTTCTAAATTAGTTGAAAAATGGAAGCTCTAAGGTTTAGGACATAGAACAACACTTTTCCCTTAATATCATTCAAGGGGATGCCCTAGAGATCTCAATCCAATGAAGAGAGAGGAAAGAGATTTGACAATAGGGTTTTCCTAGGGTCTGATTATAAACTAATGAGGGGTTCACCACCAAGTGAGGGCTTGGAAATACCAATGAAATGCAAGATCTAATGTTTAAACCTAGTGATACTTCAAACTTAAATGAATGACCTAGAAATACATATAAATTAGAACAAAAGGTTGTAAAATTAGAAGTGTGCACTTGGGAACCTATAGAGGCTTGAATGAAAGGATGATAATGCACCATAATGAAAGGATTCCCAATGAAAGAAAACTTTTGTTGGCTTCTATGCTTAGCAGATACAATAACAAAATCCAAAAACTCTCATTCAAGGACAAATCCTAGAGATCTCAACCTCAAGTATGCAAATGAGAAAGAGATCTTACAATAGGGTTATCCTAGGGTCTGATTGTAAACTAATGAGGTGTTCATCACCAAGCTGGATTGGAAAGAAAAATGCAATGCAAATCAAAATGCTTAAACCTAGTATGATGCAATCTTTCACTAAATGACCTAAAAATGCATGAAAATTAGAATAGAAAACTACAAGATGAAATGTGTGCACCTGGAAATATGAAGAAGGCTAGATTAAGCTCTAAAGCATAGAAAATCCTAAAATTTTGGCACACTAGGACTCATACGCCAATCTGGGCATATCAGTCCTAGATCAGGGTTTCTAGACAGGAACTAGTTTCAAAAAAAAGGTATTTGAAACTACAAAGATCTACAAAAATAGTTGTAGTCAGACTCATACGCCACTTTTGGCGTATCATTCCCATTCTAATTTTTGGGAATTCAAAGTTTAGATTGTGCTCCAATCTCTGCTCTTTCCTCCCAAACTGATTTCTAAATCTAAATATGCGAAAAGACTTGCAAAACAAAATATAGACTTGATTTGCTTATGGAGGGGTTTTCCTTAGTCAAACCCCTAGTTTGGTAGTTAAAACTTGATAGAAACAATGAAATATGAGTGTAAATAGGAATGTAAACCCTAACCTTAAGTGTGTCTAAGATTAGGAAATCTAAAATGCAACACAACCCTATTCTAATGTGCTATAATGAGAAGCATGAATGAGACATGAAGATGAATGACTCACTTTTAGAGATCTCTAATTACCCAGATGAGCCCTAATAATGCTTGTACCTTCCTTAGGCTGTATGTAGAGTGATAATGGAGGATGAAATCACTTAGGAAACAAGTCATTAGGCTTGGATTGATGGCTAGTTGCATCTCCCCAACCTAGAATCCATCATGATTCACCATAGACAACCATGATCAACCCTTGAAAATGTTAGATCTTGAATGAAAGTGAGCTTGAAGACCTACAAAAACACTTTAATGTTGCTCCAAGACTTCAACTTTGCTTGCTTTTGAAACTTGAATGCTCTTGTGAAAGAATGCTTGAAGAATTTGAATGCTTGGATCTTCAAATTGCTCTTAGAAAATGCTTGCTTAGATGAAATAATGAATTAGAAGCTTGCTTATATAGGAATTTACACCTAATTTACCGTTATTTAGATCTCAAAAGTTGACATCAACCAAAAATTTGAATTAAAAAGTTGATTTTCTCACTCAAACCCTAAAAAAGCCCCAAATGGGACTCATATGCCAGCCCTAGTGTATGGGTCCCACCTAGGGGGACTCATACACCCAAGGTGACGTATGAGTCCCACCCTAGATTTTCAGGGTCGGTTGTTAAAAATTTTGATGTTTTTGATGATTTTTTGGGTTTTTAGCTAAAATAAGCCTCGAGATCCAAAATAAATGGTCTTAGGGGCCTGTTAATGATGACTTAAAAGGGTATTTAATGCAAGGGTGCTAAAATAGGTCCAAATTAAGTGTGAAATTGCACTATTTCCAAGAGTGTACAATTTGATACACTACATTTAGTCCCTAATTTAGTGCCCATATGACTCTACGTGCATACGTAAGCTAAAGGAATCCAAACAATAAACTTCATTTCAAAAAAGGATACTCATATAGGTCCATTCACAACACAAGAGAATGAAGCCCCCACTATAGCTATTTGCAAAACCACAATGTTAGGAACTGCATACTATAACACAAATTCATTATTCATCCAAAAATCCTTTTATCTAACTTCTTCTAGAAATCAAACTCAAGGGTAGATGTATGCCCCCCTTGATTCTGATTGCTTTACAAAGGCGGAATCAAGGTAGCAGTCTAATTGCATCGAGTAAGGTAAGTCATACCATAGGGTATTTCCAAGTACAATACCATATAATGATAGACATTTGATGAGAATGGGAGTGGAATCATGATTCCAATGCAACGACATCAAAAACAGAGTTCTCTAGCCCCCTGTTATGCTAGTTTGAATGAAAAGCACTTTTAAGTCTAATATAGTGAAACCCTAATTTTAACATATATAATAGTAAAAAGTGAAGTTATTTCTAATAATTTTGTCTTTTACCTTCTTGTAGCTTGAATTTGGTGGAGAGTGACTAAATATACTGAGTTGATGAGAGTACGAGCCCCCGAGACTAGATATCCTATGAGAGTAGGTAGCTCACAATGAGCTATATTATCAAATGAGTTGATTTTTATTCCTTAGCTTTGTCTTTTCACATTTATTTTATGTTTTTACACATTTCTAGATAGATTTAGGACCCTGGAAGAAAATTTTGCAAAATGTCCCTTTTTTTCGCAAAGTGTCCCTTTTTGTCGTAAAGTGCCCCCTTTTGTCATGAAGTGTCCCAATTTTTTGTGAAGTGTCCCTATTCTTTGCGAAGTGTCCCAAAAGGGAAATAAAGTGTCTAGGACCTTTATTAAAGTGTACACTAGAAAAAATTTATCACACTTTTTGATTTTTGATGTAGAGATTTAAGAGTTTAGAATGCTTATAGGACATATTTTTACCTTTTTGTTAGATCTTGTCACAGTCACCACAACATCTTAGCGACAGACAGTTTTGTCGCTTACGAGACTTAGCCTCGAAACTTTTGGCGGAGGATACATAGATATTACGGACCACATGATTGTATTGGGTGTACCTCATGCCCCCCCATGAGGTACCACAATGCTATGCTAATGGCCTTGGCAGAGCGATGGGATGCAAATACATGCACATTTCATCTCCCAACAAGAGAGATGACAACCACTTTAGAGGATGTCCATCACATTCTCTGATTTTTTATTTGGGGCAAGAGGGCATGTTTTCTAGGGGATCGATCATTTCACAAGATGAAATACGGCATACAATACTATCTTAGAGGTCTGATTCATGATGACATCATGGGGTCATGGATCGGTCTATAATGATTGCTATATTAATGATCTCCACTTGTGGTGTGGATTATGATGTTTACTGTGACACTAGTACTCATCCCTAATGGTTGAGGAGCACATCTAGAGGGAGGACTAGTTCATATGATTCAATAGATGGTAGGGAAAAGGAACGTATATGCTTGGGGGTGTAGTATCCTTGCACACTTGTACTATGATCTATGGTGATTTTCATTCCATGAGGTTGACAGTATGGTACACTATACATTACTACAGGTGTGGTTCCTAGAGCATATCACATGCACTAGGCCAACAAGGTTTCCATGTACATCATCCCTAGGATACCCTCGTGCATTTAGCTATTCTTTGAGGTGGTTATGGCAGTACAAAGATTTGCACTTTTCAAGAGTCAAATTCGAACAACTAGATGATGAGATCATATGGGGACCATACCATCTTATACTGTAGTGGTCAGATGAGACTTGTCAGTTGAGGAGATCACAAATGGATTTTTTTTTTATAGGCTAACATGATTATGTAGTACAAACCTTCTACTACAATTGTGTCATGCATCAGTTTGGACAGGTATAGGTACCACCCGTGGCACAAACCTTCTTCAAGCGATCAATATGGAGTGATCGAAGGCCTAATGAAACTAGATGATTCACCATTGATGATGTCATCTATAGTGACTTTGATTATGAGGATCATGATATGATATGTCCCCAGTCTCTGACATTGATGATGTTGGTACCACAAATGCGTACGAGGAGTGGTGGGTAGCAACACGACCAACTCTTGTATTCCTGATGGATGAGCCAACAGGATATGTGGGGCCACTCCCAAATCAGAGAGATAAGGAGGAGGATAGAGCTAAGGAGACAGGGGTTAGGGCTGCAGACTTATTCATAGATGTGATAGACGAGGATTATGATGAGGTTGCGGATCTTGATTATGATGGCCAAGAGGAGGATGAGGATGAGGATGAGGAGGAGCAGATGATGAGTGAGGGGGTGATACAATGGATGAGGATCTAGTGGGTCATGAGTGGAGAGATCCAGCTCCCACTCATGTGACTAGATCATAATCAGCAGATGTGGCACACTCATGTAAGAGCACCAATCCTTTCAATGATTTTGCTCTACTTTTCTCATGAAGTGTTAGGATTTAGGTATTTTAGGGGTATTTTGAGTTCAATAAGGTCCATTGTGATCATTAAAATGTAATTGGTGATTTTTTGAGGTCTTTTATTTCCATTTTGTAGAAGTTGCTAAACATTGTTAAGGATGTTGTCATTTTGGGAAAAAAAATTCTAGGAGGGTAAAATTGCATTTTCTTACCTTGAGTCATGTTTTTAGGTGGAATAAGGTCTCATTAGATCACTTTTAATTCTTTAGGTTGGTTTGAGTAAGTTTGGGGGTTGGTTGTGTCAAAATTGCAAAAATTGCAAACATTGTTGAAAAAGTTGTCATTAAGAATGCAAAGAGTTGTAAAGAGGAAACCCAATGGTCATTTGGGTTTAAAAAGTAGTTGTAACCATTGAATTTGTATTCTTCTCTATTTTCAGGCATGTACAGTAACATACAGTCACAAGATTGTTCAAATTATTCATGAATCCTTTGTTGGCATGAGTTAATTGTAGTTTGCATTTGGCTTGAAGGGATCAAATTGAATTTGTAAAGTTTTATTCTTGTTTCCTTGAATCTACCTAGGTATACCCTATTTTGGGGTTTGTAAACAATTCACATGTTCTAAGGACCATTTCACCAACTTTAATCTCTGTGACTGGTGAAATGGTTCCTATGGAGGAGGTTTAGATGTAGGTCGGTTGGAATAAGCATAGTGTAAAGGTTGGGTGAGCATTTGGATGATTGTCCTAGGGAGTTTAAGTGAGTTTATACCATGAAAATGAAGGTTTTGGCTTAGGGTTTTATGAAATATTTGGGGATAGTGATATTTATTGATATTTTAAGTATATGCATGCTTAGTGAGAGGTTTTTTAGTTGGTGATAAGGATTGGTAAGGTCTAGGTGTTGGTTTTTCAATAAACCTTAGGGTAAATTGGGAAAAGAGAGGGTTTTGGAGTTAGGGGTGTTGCAAGGCCTAACTTTCCCTAAAGGTTGTGGATTTAGTGATTTATCAAGATAGTGAGTGCTTCTCAATTGAGTTTTGGGTGAAAGAGAAAGTTTAAAGTACACTTCCTTTGTAAATATGACCTAATTGAGGCCTTGAACAATGTTATTTCATATTTTTGGGAAAGTTGATTCAACGAAGTTTTGCGAGGGTTTGATGCATGTTGCAGAAGGATTTAATGGGTACCTAAAATGGTAGTTTTTTGTAGGGTTTGTTAAGGGATTATGAGATTTAAGGGGAGAAAAAGAGGTTTGCAGACCTACAAGAGAGTCTAGGTGAAAAGTTGAAAATAAGCCAAGATTGGTTTTGTGAGAAGGAAAGTGGTTTGGAAACCTTTGTATTTGGAAAGTGAGTTGTTTTCTAACCTATATTGCTATCACACACACCAACACCTATAGTCATGGAGAGGCTAGCACATCCTCCATGCCTCCTACATAGGATGAGGTTATCTTTAGATAGTCAGCTAGAGAGCTAGGTGATGATATTTGATTTACTGCTATGCTTTATGATTTAATTTTATGTCTATATATATAATGATGTGTACTAATTATATTTATGATTTATACCTTGCAGGGGCTATGAGAGACCTACATGATCTCTATTGCTAAGTTGCTATAGAGATAGTGCCTTTGTCGGTCTATGAGGATTCTACTGATACAGATTATGTGCCCCCACCCATCGTGGAGTGGGACCTAGAGATATTTGAGTCGTATGTCATACTGAGGGAAGCATATGAGAGTTTTAGGAGGTGTTCCCACTGAGCTGAGGTTGCCTATGACGAGGCCCAATCATCTTAAGCCCCAACGGAGGTTGAGAGACTCCAAGAAGAGGTAGCCAGGCTACAAGAAGAGAGAGATCATCTAGTGGAGGATCAATGGGAGGCTATTGGATGAGCACATGGTTTGCAGTATGCTTTGGATGTACTTTCCATCTTATGATCACGATAACATACGAACATCTCTCAATGGACTACCTCTAGACAAATGCAATCACCAGATCCTGAGTGATCCAGTAGTCATCGACCATAGCAACATTGTATATATTGATGACATGTACTCAAAACTTTGATTTATATATATATATATATGATCATTTGATGTTTTTTTATTTATGTTTATGTGTTTAATGTTAAATGACAATGTGATTGATCAGATAATCTTTGTAAGACAATTTAATAAATGTCTCCATGCTTTAACATGTTTTATGTGATCTAATTAAAATTTATTCTAGTTTCTCTTAGATGTGACATTGTGATTGAATATGTTATGCTAAATTAAATGCACCTATGATATAATTAAAGAACATTAAATGCATATAAGGATCTAATCTAACATAACACACAAGATGAACTTGAATAGCATGAAACCTGAAGTAATCATTTAAAAATTAATTTAAATAATCACTATAGTATCCAAGACACAAATAATTGTTTGTAAAAAATTAAGCAATGTGAGAGCACATAGACTATCATATACTAACTCTAACACCACTTCTTTATAATTTACACTATTCAAGAAGATTAGACATAATATTGATGCAAGTGTGTGACATTAATAGGTTCTTTAAGAGGTGTACCATCCATTTCTATTAACATATATGCACCAAACCCATAACTTGCATTAATTATATAAGGCCCTAACCAATTAGGACTGCATTTTCCTTTTCAGATGGGTCAACATTGACGTTAAATTGATTTTTGAATAACACCAAATCACCCTTATTGAATACGCGAGGGATGACATGGTCATTATAGTTATGCTGCAATTTTCTAGAATAAGCTTGAAGATGTTCAAGAGCATTAATTCGTTGTTCATCAAGCATTTCAAGCCGATGCAATTGTTGTTCTTTATAAGTGTTGTCATCAATAAGTCCTTAAAGAGAAATCCTTAACATAGGGATCTCTAACTCCAAGGGCATTATCGCCTCAATACCATAGACAAGGTTATAAGGAGTAGTCCCGGTGGATTTTTTGATACTAGTACGGTAAGCCCATAATGTGTATGTCAATTGTGTGTTCCAATCCTTATTGTGTTTGTTTATTTTTTTCCTTAAGATTTGTTCGAGAGTCTTATTAGTTGATTCATCCTGACCATTAGATTGTGGGTAGTAAGGTGTTGAGAAACGATGTTGGATGTTAAATGTTTCTAAGAATTTCTTCACATCATTATTCTCAAATGGTGTCCCATTGTTTGAAACTAATATAGAAGGGAGTCCAAAGCGAGCAATAATGTGTTCCAATATGAAATGACATATCACATCAGCGGTTGTGGAACGAAGAGGAATAGCTTCTACCCATTTTTTGAAATAATTTGTTGTCGTTATTATAAAAGCGTGCATAGCTAAAGAAGGAAGTGAGATTTTTCCAATCAAATCTAATCTGCATACTGAGAATGACCAAATAGGAATTTGGGCCTGAAGCTCAGAAGTGGGAGCATGAATCAAATTGCTATGTTCCTAACATTTATGACATTTCTTAACATATTCAAAGCAATATTTCTCCATATTTCTCCAATAATATCCCATGAGAACAAGTTTTTGAACTAATGATCTTCCTCCAAAATGACCTCCATAAGAACCTGAATGAGCTTCTTCAAGTGTGATGAGGATTTTAGCTTCTTCAAGGAATCTAAGTAAAAGACTGTTAAAGGATCTTTGGTATAACACGTCGATGAGAATTATATACTTAGATGCAAGTTTTTGAAGATGATCTTGAGTATTCTTCGTTGTTGGCTCAAGAAAGGTACCTTCTTTTAAGTAATTAAATATTAGTGTATACCATTCACTATAGATTTCCATAGTTGTTGATAATACTTCTTTGGCTTTAGATTCGATTGATGGGTTCATAATTGTATGGACAATAAATGTGAAATCCTTTGAAGGATCTTGAGGGGATATAAGAGAAACTACACTTGCCATTGCATTTGCATGTTGATTATCCTTTTGTGGGATGTTATCAATGGTAAACGATTCAAACTTCTCTAACAATTTCATTGTGAGATCCTTGTAATTCAACAATTTGTCATGATTTGCTTGATATGTCCCTTTGATTTTCTTAATGACTAATTGCGAATCACCGAATATCTTAATATTTCAGACTCCCAAAGTTAAAACATGTAAAGCAACAATTAATGCTTCATATTCTATTGTTTTGTTGGTACATAGGAAGTTTAAGCAGTAGGATAAGGGAATAGGCTTTCCTACGGGCGAGACTATTATAACCCCAGTGTTATAGCCTGTTCTACACTTAGATCCATCAAAGTATAACTCCCATGTATTTTATCTTTCCAAATAATCAACACATTTTCATTAGGGAATGTTTTTGTATTAGGTAACACTAGGGGCAAGGGAACATCTACTAAGTGGTTGGTTAAGGCTTGTCCTTTAATTGTTTTTTGTGAAACAAACTTAAGGTCAAACTCTATTAACAACATAACCCATTTAGCTAGATGTCTTGATAAATTTGTTTTAGTGAAAAGATGTTTTAAAGGATCAAATTTTGTCATTACATGTATTTTAGCATTCAATAATTAATGTCTCAACTTAATAGTAGGAAAGACAAGAGCCAAAAATTGTTTCTCTATCGCCATATATCTCTTCTCGTAATCAATCAAAGTTTGGCTAATGTTATAAATAGGGTGTTCCTTACCACTCTCGTCTTGTTGAGCCAACAACGTTGCGAGAGCATGGGATGATGTTGTGGTATAAAGGATGAAGGTTTTTTTTTGCATAGTAGGTTGTAAAATAGGTGGAGTGGTAAGATAATCCTTCAAACTCTCAAAATCCTGTTTACAATCCTCGTTCCAGTTAAAGTTCACATTTTCTTAAGGAGATGTGTAATGGAAATGTTTGATCTGCTAAGGATGATACAAAATGTTGGATAGCCTAAATTCTTCCTTGTAACATTTGTAATTGAGAAATGTTTCTGGGAGGTGGCATGTTAACTATAGCATTAATTTTCTTCATGTCCACCTCGATGCCTTTGTGAGATATGATAAAACCTAAAATTTTTCCACTATCTACACCAAAGACACTTTTTTGGATTTAATCTCATGTTGCATTTTTGCATTCAGTCAAAGTTCTTCTGAAGGACATTCACATTGTCTTGTCTGGTTAAATATTTAGCTAGAATATCATCAACATAGTCTTCCAAAATCTTATGTATGTAGTCATGAAATATTAATGTCATAGCTCATTGATATGTTGCACCTGCATTCTTTAATCCAAAAGGCATCATGTCCTGGAGTAAAATTTTTCCCAAATAGTTGTAAATGTTGTTTTGTATTGATCTTGAGGGTTGATAAAGATTTGATTGTACCCAGAAAATCCATCCATTAATGACAACAAAGTATGTCCCATAGTTGAATCTACTATCATGTCGATATTAGGAAGGGAAAATTCATCTGTTAAAGATTCTTTATTTAAATCACAAAAATCCATACACATCCTAATACGATTATTGGGTTTGGCGACTGCGACAATGTTTGAGATCCAAGGAGAATAATCTATAGGTCTTATGAAACCAGCTTCAAGGAGTTTTTCAATTTCTCCCTTAACTAGCAAGGCTATCTTAGGATTCATCTTTCATATCATTTGTCTAATTGGTTTAGCATTTTGACAAGGACTATGTTGTGTGTTACTATCTTAGGGTCAATTATCGACATATCCGAATGTCCAAGCAAAAAGTTTGAGAAATTCATGAAGTAAAGTTGCATGATCTTCTTGTTCTTCATCATCAAGGCACTTTCCTATCTTAATCACTTTCTCTTTATTGTTGATTTCCATCGCTATATCAATTGTATCTCCTAAAGGAAGTGCACTTTATTTCAAAAAATTAGGGTTGTATTCTTCTTTGCTCATGTCAACCTCACTACTTTCCTTTTCTCCATCTTTTTCTTTGGTGCTATTCATAGCACATGTAACCCTTTTTTTTAGGAGTAAATGGTTTGTCATAAAATCCTAGCATTTTTCTCAGGGCTTCATCATCTTCGAAGTATTCTCATTATTTTTCACAAGTGATATCAAGCAATTTAGGATGCTTCAAGGTGAGGTTGATTTTAGGTTTACACATAATGGTATTGATGTTTAACGAGGGTATTTTGT
This sequence comes from Sequoia sempervirens, assembly GCA_007258455.2. Lineage (NCBI taxonomy): Eukaryota > Viridiplantae > Streptophyta > Pinopsida > Cupressales > Cupressaceae > Sequoia > Sequoia sempervirens. Next base: position 100,757 of record VDFB02252449.1, read on the forward strand.
TTTCTTGTGTTATCTTCCAAACCAATTTTTGTTTCTTGTGTGTTAGGTTCTACAAGAATAGGAATGCCTTGTTCTTTCTTTCCACATCCTTTTCCGCTATATTAACCCAATTGTTTCATAATCTCATAACTTCTTCCATAAAGTCTCTCCATTTCTTTCGAGTTTGGTGGTTGTTGATAATCTATCTCATAAAAGTTTGTTATGTAGCTTGTATCTTCTTCAAGGTTAGATGAGGTAGATGCTTGTGAGTTTTCTTCCAAGTTCTATGTTGACATAACCATTGGTTTCTTTTTTTTTCATCTTCTTTCCAAATAATTATATATTCTCCCATTAACGAAGGTGTAAACTCCAAGGAACCCCAATCATCTTCCAATAACTTCGACACCATTTCTATTTCTTGTTTTTCTTCTTCCATAGGTTTTGTGTTTGATGTTGGAATTAATGTGTTTAGAGGACTCGTCATTCCTTTTTCAACTTGTAAACAACTTTCAGGTTTGGGGTCTATTTCAATTTGGTATACCTTGAAATTTCAAATTTAAAACAAAACAACAATTCAAAAATTTACAACAAAAGATAAAATTCTCAATGGTGGCCACCAAACAACAAGTTGAAATTTTAAAGAAAAACTCTCAACATCCAGTCCGTGAGGCAAGAGGACAATTTTCCAATGCATTTATTCAATAGCTAAAAATAAATTAAAATTTTCAAAACTGCCAACTTCATCAATCAAATAAAATCATATTAACAACCAAAAAATATGAGTCCATAATAACATAAATTTTCACAATATTATCACTTCGTGACTTTAATCAAGTCACCTAAGGGGGAGGAGAGGATAAGGTGGTCTCAAACCACATAGATCTCATCAATAAATCATAGTATAATAGCAAGGTGTCTCACACAACCAGAGTCAATCATATAATAATCAATGTGTCTTGGGACAATCATATAGAAACCAAATCATTAATAGTAAATATGTTGTAGAATAAGGGCACACTTAGGTCTGTCCTCAACCCTTTTGGTTTACAATGATAGATGGTAGTAAGAGAGGAAAGGGAATATTAAATAGGTAATGGCATCACATATGAATCACTAGCTGATCCCTAAAGAGGGGGAGATGGGGGAAGACATTATCCAAATAAAATTGAGGGCCATATAATAGTTCTCCTCACCCTCAAAAAGATAAGGGCCCCATAGTAGCTCACCTTACCCTAGGAAATGAGGGCCACACCATAGCTCACCTCAATCTTCTCTTGCCCACTCAACCCCTAATTACACTAGCAAACCCTTCTCCCTTAGGAGTGGTCGACACTAGGGTATACACCACATATCCAAACATAATCACAATAGACATGCATCTCTATACTAAATGAACACATCTCACATAATTTTCATAAGTACATGTAGGTAACTCTCCCTAGATGACCGACACACCTTTTATTCTAAGTCGAATACCTTGTATCTAATACTTAAGGCACAACATGCACAACAACTAAGACTCTAATATAATTCCCAAGAGTTCCCAACATACCAACGTAGGCTCTAATACCTATGTAATGCCCACATTATACACACTAAACAACCTAACAAAACTGTAACAACTTTACTAATTTTATGTGGCTATTGGAATATTTTTAGTATACTCATGTGGAGTCACTAATAGATTGTATGGGGGGATTAGATCATGGCCTAGGGATTTATGGAGAAGGGGTAAATGATACTGATATGGGACAGTTACTATCCATTTCCCCTCGATTTATCAGACATTTCTATGCAGACGTTCCTTGGGGAGGACCTGACAATGATTATTTATGTGATATGGATTCTCAAAGGAGGATAAATGGGCACTAGGAATCCTCATCCCTTTTGTGTGATCCTTGTCTTGTGAGTCAATTGAGTACTGTTGACGCCAAAAATTGGCGAGGTAACAGTGTCTTATGGGAAACTCAGTTCAAGGGGGACCCTTTGCGCCAAACTGAGTGACCTCCAGATTTTAAAGAAGCCGGCTTCTTCTGTAATGGTTTTTGGAAAGGGAAAAGGGGACAAATATAATGAAGCAAAAACTAATCTAAGGCGATACGCCAAAATTTGCTGATAGGAACAATAAATCACAGATTTAGGGCCCTGAATGGTGTTGTTGCGTTCCAAAACGTCAGAGACTTAAAGCTATAGCATAAACAATTCATTTATTGACATAAAATAGCATTGCATACATCCTTACCACTAAGAAGAGTCATTAGACATGATTTAGGTAAGCAAGTTTGTATTCAAAATATAGAAGTTCCTTCAATATGAAATGTTTAGGACAATATAGAGCACAGTTTACAGTTTAATCAAAACATGAAAAACAGAAAGGCGGAACAGTTGGCACAGTTTGAAAGTTTCTTGCAAGTAAAATAGTAAAAGAGGCCTGATGTCTCTTGCTAAAAACAATATGTTTTCTCTAAAAAATTTTGGACCCTTCTCTCATCGACCGAGAGAGTATATATAGTAGGAAAAGAAACCTCCCACTGCCTTGGAGGACTGTAACAGAAAAGATTCCCCAATCCCCTACAATGATGCCTGAATAAGAAGATTCCCCAGGCTGTTACAACGGTATTGAGCTAGAACACAACATCTGGTCATCCAGGTGCAGGTGCATCCCTCGTAATGATGGCGGTGGTCCCAGCCAGGCTCAAAGCGACAAGTGTTACCCACCGCTTTGGATGACCATGATGAGCGGCACCCAATAGCATCAACCCCCTCAGCCAGCCTATCGCTCGCTCCACAGATCAGTCGTATGGCACGTGGCAGCCTTTCATTGCCCACTCGAAACTTTCTCTCATTGCTGCCGAGAGATTACGAAGATGCAACACGCATCTCATGGGCCGAGATCCTTATCATAGGGAAGAGAAAGATGCATCAACCGGGTGTGAAAGACGTGTGGCAGCATTTCGCTGCCCATGGCTGGTTGTTTCCTTACTGCGTGAAAGATTTGTGAATGGTTGCCACCTAGTAGGAGGTGGGGCCCACCAATACTTTTAGAAGATAAAATAAAAGAAAGTCAGCGGAAGCATTTTGCAGCCTGCGGTTGCTTATTTCATCCCTTCATGAAAAACTTGCGATACACTGCCACATAGCAAGATGTAAGTCCCTCTGACAATCTTTTAGAAGTGATGGCCCCCACAGAAGTCTTTCGCAACCCACATGAAGCCTTTGTGGAAATAAGGGATAAAACCCTCCACAAATGCGACACATGGACGCCCAGCGCAGCCTCTCAGGACCCGAAAGGGAAGCCATTGCCTAAAGTTGCGAAGAAGAGATGCGCAAAGTGATAGATCAAAACTCAATGGAAAGCCGACTAAACTCGGCGATGCACAGGCCGGCGCACACATATTTACAAAAGAAACCCGAAGGGAGCTATTTGAATATTTATTTTAACAAGTACCATTTTGTGGTTATTTGTGTGTTGGTTATGTTGCCTTGGTTGTGCAAATGAGAAATCAAGCGTAACAGAATAACAATTGAAGAATAAATTAAATGGTTGCTTAAGCATTATGTGTATAATGTTGATTGCATGTGATTACATACAACCTTGTGTTAATTATAAAGTATAATTGAGACATTTTCTTTTTACAACTAGTGGTGTTGATTAATTAATGATTTGTAATACTATAGAATTGAGATATGTTCTCTAGAATCCATTAATGTCACTTGAGAATAACTGCAAAGGATTTTTTTTTTGTCAGGATGCATTATATGTTGTAATAAGTGTTTTTGTTATTCTTAGTCTTGTTAGAAAGAAACAAGTGGGTCTATTCTCTTTCCTTGTGGACTTCCAGGAGGAAGTCTATACTAAGGGGGGAAGGATGTAAGGCCACATAACCCACTTCATATAACAAATATAGGGACCTTCTAGTATGAGAAACAAATGTACCTATGGAACAATTAATCATAAATTCATGGTACAAATGAGTATAGCTATGTGTGTCTCACTTCCTAGTTTTGACTAGTATTATTGTCATAGTACATTATAAATGAATTGATAAAGGATCGAGTTGTGATTTGACTTGATGATACTTTCAATTGTTCATGCTAGGAGGGAATTATTCAAATTATTAATAGAATTGCTTTTGTACAACAATGTTGGTTATTGAAATGATCCACCTTTGGTCACATATTTGGTGATTAACTAGTAGTGTTAGTTATTTTGGTTCTATGAAGAAGCTAATGAATTCTAGTTCCTATGAATACAAATGTGTGGCACCCTAGTCGGTAGAATTAAACAATAAATCCTTCATTCATACATTTTCATATATCCTCTTAGGGTTTGACATGCGTCTTTATAAGTTTCTTTTCTAGATTATGTATACTATTGTAATGAGATGTTGTGTGTGTATACTAATGAACATGGGTGAGTGTGTAGGAGAATTTGAATGTGACACTAATGCATATTGCTTAACCTTGTGGCATTGTCATGCAAGTGCGTTAGGTAAGTACCCAGGTTCTTACCTTGTTATGTTTTATTATTGCAATTTATAGATGTTAGTAATCAAAACAAGTGTATTCTCAATTGGTTGTAATCTATATTATAGATTAGTATTTACTAATTGAATAATGTTTGAGGAATCTAATAGATTGATTAATAATTTAATTTTTCCGGTTATCCTTTCACATAACTTATAATATAAAATTGATTTATGAATTGTGTAATGGGTATTACTTTGTTTACAAGACAAAATAATTATAATCTAATATTTACTCTTAATATTTTGTAATAATTGGAAAATAAATGAAAATACTTATAATTCAACATCAAATAATGATATGATTAGATAAAAGTAACTAGTTGTTATAAATCTAAGATTAAAAATAAATTTGGCAACTAAATAAGAGGTAAAGGGTGTTTGATCTCCTTCAATAATCTAGTTAACATCTACAATGGACACTTGAATATTCTCTTGAAAGAATTGCGGGTGGATTTATCCAATGCACAATGGAAATTATTTGTCATCCACTTGTCATCTAGAATGTTGTTGGCTATCCTGCATTTAATGGTACATAACTCGCTACAATCTTCTCTTAACTATGTCACTCTTAGGTTTAGGTTCAACCATGTAAATTCTACAAGATAAGCTAGAAATAACTAATTAAAGAAACTAACTATTTAAAAAAGGCACCATGTAGTATGTAAGACAACTCAAAGTAAATAAGTCATATTTTGGGTGTGTCATCCTTCGTAATATGTATTCCAAGTAGTTATAAAATTATGGCCACCCACCAAACAACTTATTATAACATTTTTCAGGATTTAATAATTCATTATTTTCTCTTCACGCTTCCAACAGTAAAAACTATATGCAATAGATCATGTTTGACTAAGTATCAAGCTCAAATTCAATTCATAGAATTAATCTTCCTTACCTTCTAAATGGATAAACTTCAAACCATATTTTTGCGTAGAATCATAGTCACACATTACCTTGAAATAGTCTAACAATGATTATAGTTCTCAAATTGCTCTATTGATATGCCAATGTACTTTTGTATATAAAATTGTAGGCATCCATTTAAAATCTGCAAACAACTAAACTTCAAACAATGGGTTAGTGTTATGCAAACTCTATCAAAATACCTCTATGAAATCCATTACAAATGCTTTCAAAATGCCACAAATGATGATAAAAAGACTAAAAGCATTATGAAAACAAAAGCAAGCTACCTATTCCATAGTTGGATTGGTGTCACATGTGCTAGTGACCCTTTCCCAATCCTTGATCAAAGCTCAAATGATAAAATGCAAATGGAGATGGTGGAGTGATGATGAACAAGATCAAATCTCAAATGAAGAGAGTAACCTTGCCTCAAATTGTGGATACATGAATGAGAATGGAGGCCTCATTTTATAGATTTTTGAAAATGCTAAGTGTTGAAGAGGGACCAATGTGGGACTAAGATTGGACCAATGAAAGAAGGACACTTGTCAAATGATGAGTGGTCAGTGGTTGTGCAAAATTTGGGAAGAGTGCCCGAGAGGGGAAAATTTTGAATTCAAATTTTGCCATGAATGCTGAGTTTGACTTTGGAAGGGGACATGTAAGAGACATGTAAGGCCTCATAAATGCTCTATTGGGTGTACATGTCCACTTGGGGGGAGATTCAAACTTGGAGAATATTCTTCCTTTATGCCAAGTTGAAAATAAAGATTTTGATAAATCAATTAATTGTAATTTCATGTGCAAGTGGCCAAATCTAGAGAATGCAAGTGGGTGAGATTAGTATTAGATTTAATCAGGATTAATTAGCTAGGATGATGATTAGGCTGATTTGACCAATTTGACTTGATTTAGGGATTTAAATCAAATCAAAGGGAGATGAATGATGATCTCAGATTTAATTAAATAAATGATTGATTTATTTAATCAAAGAGATGATGATAGGATCAAGTTTGATTTATTTGATTTAAGTTGATGAATTTACCCTAATGAATGGATGAGTGTGATTTTGATCAAATGCATAATGCTAATTTTGCATGTCTACAAAAATTATGCCCAAAAGATATAGTATTGAGTAAAACAACACACATTATTGTGAGTGTGAGCTTAAGTGCATGAATCTATAATTTATATCCATATTTGTGCATACACACATATGATGAAATAAATTCCTTTTAATATTTAAACTGAAGATAGATCATATAAAAATATTTATATTCCATTTACCCTTAACACTAAAACTATTGACAACATATTTGTGCAGAGTAATATTTCATATGATGAAATAAATTCCTTTTAATATTTAAACTGAAGATAGATCATATAAAAATATTTATATTCCATTTACCCTTAACACTAAAACTATTGACAACATATTTGTGCAGAGTAGTATTTCATATTGACACTAATGACTCTTACCTTGCCGTACTCCTTTTTCCCTCAAACATATCCTCTCGCAAGCCAAAATAAAATAAAATAATAGTGATGTATAGAATTCATAACATGACATGAATGCTAGGTTTAGGGTTCTCCTAAGTTCTCGGGTTAGCTTCTTCTCCCGTTACCATTTTAAAATTATTGGCACTTCTTTTACTTAAAATTCTTTCTAGTTTTACTTTTACAAAACTAAAGAAAAATCCAACTTCATTTTGCACTCCATTTAAGAAAACGCAAGGAATTTTTTTTAAGAAGTATGTTAAACCACATCTTAGAAAGATTACCTTAATAACACTTAAAAAAAAGGGGATTCTCTTTACTAATGAGTACTTTAAAAGTTCAGATTATTCATAATTCTTTAGGTTTTTTTTTAGTGGGATTAAATTTAGGATTTTAGTGGAGATAAATATAGTAATAAAATTAAGAATGATTTATGGTGGAAAATATAATCTATTTAAAATTTTATAATAGTGAGTATAATATAAATTTATAAATTTTATATAGACAAAATAAAATTATATTTGATGATGGAGGAATTTTTTTATTTTTTATGAAGATCTAGTTACTAGATATACTTATCATTTCACTTTTGTTAGTACAAATTGGAAAATTGAGTTGGAAATATAGAATAGATAAGTGCATTCTTAGGGTTCCGTAAATGGTGCAACCTAATTTAGAATAAGATCCTATGCATTTCATTATTCGTACATTGCAAGAATTATTCAATATAATAACATTCTTCTTTTATTTTGTGTTGTTATTATCTTGCATTTCCTTTGAAATTAATATCTTGGGTATAATTATTCTTTTAAACTTGATAGTTAAGGAGGATGTTAGAGATAACGAGTTGTACTTGCCTTGGTTGCATTTGGTTTGCATTAAAGATTCAGTGTCTTCTGAGCAATATTGACTATCAGCATGGTTGGTAAACATTTATAATATTGTTTTATAATTAGTCAGCTCATAATTAATTATTTATTTGGTTGTAGTATAATCAATCTTGCATACACATAATTGTTCCATATATATAAATAGATTTTGATTGTAATATTCATTTATGGATAATGCAAGTTAATAGGTTGGTTGATAATTTAATTTAATGCACTTAAAATAGAAAATGATGGTTAGGTTTAATATGTTATATTTAAGTTAATAAGTTAGTTGATAATTTAATTTATTGCACTTAAATAAGGAAAATGGTGGATAAATGTAATATGTTGTTTTGAGATAAGTATATTTTATGTTTAGTTTCTTCATTCACATTTCAATTTTTGGTATAGTTGATGCAAGTAGTTGAACAAGGGCATTAACATTAGATTTTTTTTTCAAGGGTAACTAAAACTCTAGTCCATAAGCTCTTTTGCTAATTTCATGATATATTGTGTTTTTTTTTCATAAATATTGAGAGTGTCCATCATGTTGCATGCAAGGTGTAGTTGTTTTGAATAAAGTCAAGAAAATTTATTTGTTGATGTTAGTCTAACAATCATATCGAGGGTCTTAGTGATAAAGAGTTCTTCACTTAAACAACTATCATTATTGTTGTTGTGTTATTATAACCAGTCTTGTTATCTTAGTGAGAACCCTCATAGTTAACCTTTAATGCTAATTTTGTATGTTTTTAAGTTTTATGGAACCATTTGTGTGTTGACCTAGATAGTAATATGAGTGGGAGAAAAATCAATTTGTTTTAGAAAACTCTTGAAAAATACTTTGTGAGTCTAGTCTCAATCCCTGACCTTGAAATATTGTTTCCACCTTTACCATGGGGAGAGGTGTTAGTGGTTTGTGATTGGAGTTGATGTTTAAGCCATCATTTGACTTGACAATTTTATCCCTTTTTCATCCAACCATGGGTGAGATGGTTGAAGTCCATTTGGTCGAACTACGATTCCTCTGCGAATTATAAACGTAGGTAAGGCCGTCTGAGACGAGCCCCTGAGGAATTAGGTCAAGCCCTTAGGACTATCCTTTTGAGTTTTTTTTGGTCTTGTTAATCTTTCCCAATATTGTAAACCACAATTTTGAATTTTGAATAAAAAGAATATTACAAAATTAGTAAAGTTGTTACAGTTTTGTTAGATTGTGTTGTAGATGTACTTCATTATGCAATGAAGAGTTGAAGGAATTGCATGCATCTCATGAATCCACGGTTGCCCTAAAAGAAGGCTATACAAAAGATTATCAAGCATTACATGAATAGGAGTTTGCAAGGTAGCCTTTCCAACTGTAATAGGTAAAGTAATCAAACCCAACATTTGTTTGCCTATATTATCAAATCCTTGAATCGACAAAGAATTGGGTTGAATTTTTGACTTATCCACACTAAGTTTATCCAAAAGGATCACACTAAACACATTAAGATTAGTTCCATTGTCAACAAGGGTTCTTTTTATTCCTAACCTATTATGGATAACAATTATTATGAAGGCATCATTTCTCTTTCTCATTTCCAAAGGAGGTAGCTCATGTTGATGAAAGGTAATATCTACATTAATTGTATTCATTCATTGTATGAGAGTTGCCACACCATTTGCATTTGTACCAAAGGGAATCATTACTCGTTGCAAGGCAGTTTGAAGCATAGTGTGATAATTAGGTGAATTATGAATTAGGTCCTATAGGGATATCTTTGCAGGAGTAATATTATTAAGTTGTTCAACAAGATCATACTCCTTCCCACTATGTGAAGTTAAATGAGGAGCACTAGGAAAAATGGGATTAGGAAAATGTAAGGTTGTTGGAGTTGGTTGTTTCGATTGTGGATTGTTTCAAATGTTGTATGTATGAGAAATGGTATTATAACTTGATTGTTGAAAAACATTGTTTTTAGGTGGGTATAAAGTAAACTCGGGCTTGTTTTAGGTTTGAGGTTTGTGTGAAGGTGGGTAAAGGATAAGTGAAGGTTGAATCACGTAAACTTCTCTTGGTTTTGGTTTATCATAACAAGCCTTAGTGGATGAACCTTGTGAGATCAATCCCTCAAGGGCTTCATCTAGCATGTCAAATTCATCACTACTAAAAGGCTTGAGGATTAGGTTAGCTTGGCAAAAAAGATTTTACATGGTCAAATAACTATGCTTTCTCCAAGGGGCTCATCGGTTTGTAAGGTGTTTTTTTTTTCCTAATAAATGTCATATGTAATCTAATTCTAATTGAACTAATGCTGAAAATGAAAAGTACAAGAATCTAAATCTATCCACAATTGCAATGAATGTAAATGATGCTTAATATAATGATTTGAATGTAATAGAAACTATGAAAACTAAAACAGAAAGTTATCAATAGCAAACAAAAGCTCAAAAAAAGGGAATTTAATTCTTAAAATGCAATTCAAAATATGCACTGGGATTAAATCGCCCAAAGGGGTGTATGAGTCCCAGTGAGGGTTTTTTTCACAATTTTAAAAAAAAATCAATTGATTTTTATGCTTTTTATGTTGTGTGATATGTAACTTAAGTGCAAATGCATATTATATATGATTTTCAATGATTTGAGATGCAAAAATGACAACTATACACACTTTCACTAATGCAAAATTAGAAACCTAGAAGGCCAATTAACTATTGCAAACCCTAATGCAATGTTAATGCAAGCAAGATCTAGGATGATGATGCACTCCAAATTAGAATTATGATGTTCTAAATGCAGGTTCACCAAAATGAAAGGAAGAATTTTGTTGGCTTCTATGCTTAGGAGATAGAATAACACAATCCAAACACTCATTCAAGGACAAACCCTAGAGATCTCAACCTCAAGTATGCAAAGGAGAAAGAGATCTTGCAATAGGGTTTTCTTAGGGCCTGATTGTAAACTAATGAGGGGTTCACCACCAAGCTAGGGTTTGGAAAGACAAATTCAATGCAAATAAAAATGCTTAAACCTAGTATGATGCAATCTTTCACTAAATGACCTAAAAATGCATGAAAATCAAAACAAAAAGCTACAAGATGAAATGCTTTCACCTGGATATCTAAAGAAGGATGGAATAATCTTTGAAACACTGAAAATATTGAAATTTTGGCACATTGGGACCCATACACTATTTTGGGTGTATCAATCCCAGATCAAGATTTCTAGGTAGGAAATCATTTCTAGAAAAAGGGTATTTGAAATTGCGAAGATCTGGAAAAATACTTGTAGTGGGACTCATACGCTTTTGTCATATTAGTCCTATTTCTCTTTTTCGAGAATTAAAAGTTCAAATCTATGCTCCAATCTCTACTCTTTCCTTCCAAATTGATTTCTGAATTTGCATCTGTGAAAAGACCTGCAAAATAGAATATAGACTTGATTTGCTTATGGGGGGTTTGCCTCGGTCAAACCCCTAGTTTGGTAGTTAAAGCTTGATGGAAACAATGAAATATGAGTGTAAATAGGAATGCAAACCATAACCTTAAGTGTGTCTAAGATTAGGAAATTTGAAATGCAATGCAACCCTATTCGAATGTGCTAGAATGAGAAGCATGAATGAGACATAGAGATCAATAACTCACTTTGAGAGATCTCTAATTACCCAAATTGAGCCCTAATAATGCTTGCACCTTCCTTAGGTTGTATTTAGAGTGATAATGGAGGATGAAATCACTTAGAAAACAAGTCATTAGGCTTGGCTTGATGGCTAGTTGCATCTCCCCAACCTAGAATCCATCATGATTCACCATAGACAACCATGATCAACCATTGACAATGTTAGATCTTGGATGAAAGTGAGCTTGAAAAATTGCAAAAACACTTTAATGTTGCTCCAAGACTTCAACTTTTCTTGCTTTTGAAACTTGAATGCTCTTGTGAAAGAATTCTTGAAGACTTTAAATGCTTGGATCTTGAAATTGCTCTTAGAAAATGCTTGCTTAGATGAAATAATGACTTAAAAGCTTTCTTATACAGGCATTTACACCTATTTTACCATTATTTAGATCTCAAAAGCTAACATCAACCAAAAATTTGAATTAAAAAGTTGATTTTCTCACTCAAACCCTAAAAAATCCCCAAATGGGACTCATATGCTAGCCCTAGCATATGGGTCCCACCCTAGATTTTTGGGTTGGGTAGTTAAATTTTTTGATGTTTTTGATAATTTTGTTGGGTTTTTAGCTGAAATAAGCCTCAAGATCCAAAATAAATGGTCTTAGGGGCCTATTAATGATGGATTAAAGGGGTATTTAATGCAAGGGTGCTAAAATAGGTCCAAATTAAGTGTGAAATTGCACTATTTTCAAGAGCGTACAATTTTCTACACTTACGAGATAGAATAACAAAATCCAAACACTCTCATTCAAGAACATATAATCAAAGGAAGAATTTTCAAGAGCATATAATGAAGCTAGATCTAGGATGATAATGCACTCCAAATTAGTTGAAAAATGAAAGATATATGGTTTAGGACATAGAACACCACTTTTCCCCTAATATCATTCAAGGATGCCCTAGAGATCTCAATGCAATGAAGAGAGGGGAAAGACATCTGACAATAGGGTTTTCCTAGAGTTTTATTATAAAATAATGAGGGGTTCACCACCAATCCAAGGCTTGGAAGACTAATGAAATGCAAGATCTAATGTTTAAACCTAGTGATGCATGAAACTTAAATGAATGACCTAGAAATGCATATAAATCATAATAGATGGTTGTAAAATTAGAAGTGTGCACCTGGAAACCTATAGAGGCTTGATTCATGACTTGAAATGTTGAAAACATTGATTTTAAGGCTGAGTGGGACTCATAAGCCAGTCTGGGTGATTTAGTCCTAGACTAGGTTTTTTGCACCAAAACTAGAATCTGATAGTGTTGATCTTGAATCTCCAGAAACCCTGAAAATTAGTTGTATTGGGAATCGTATGCCCAAGCTGGTGTATCAGTCCTAATGTGCTTTTTTCTAAAGGTTAGGGTCTAATTCTACTCTCCAATCTCTTCTCTTTCTGCCACATGTTTCTGGACCTGAAACCCTTATTTCAAACCTATAGATGACTTTTTGTGAAGATATCAATCTTGCAAATGAGGGGACAACTCCAACAAATTTCTCCAAACTTGTAACCTAATCTTCAATCACACATGTAAAGAGAAGAAAAACTTGTTGATTTGTTAGTAAATGGGGGTTTGCCTTGGTCAAACCCCTTTGAGGTAATTAAACCAAATAATGAGATAAGGAAATAAGGAAATGAAACATGAAACACAGGACATGAAACATGAACAATGATACCTTGAATGATGTCTTGTAAATTAGCAACCTAACATGAAGTGGCCATGAAGGATGTGAATCTAGATATTGAAATAAGTGTAGAAAAATGCTTGATCTTGGATCTTGAATGCAACATTAGAACACTAGCTCACCAACATGCTTGATGCTTGATAACCTTGACATGATGATAGATCTTGAATTGTTGCAACAATTGATGAAGAATTCTACTCTTGAATGCCTTAGAAGTGATCTTGTAAAATCTCTTGATGCTCTTGTGAAGTCTTGGAATGCTTGACTCTTGAGTGCTTGACTTCATATCATGAAGGCCTAATGAAATAATGATTTTAGACCTTGTTTATATAGTCAATCAATCTAATATCCCATTTATTAGATCCCACAAGATGACATCCATGAAATTTGAACTTAAAACCCAGATTTCCCACTCAAAACTCAAAAAAGGAGCCAAATGGGACTAATACACCATCTGTGGTGTATGGGCACCACTGGGTGGGACTCATATGCCCAAGGTGGCATATGGGTCCCACAGGACTATTTTGGAGAGAGAAAGTGTCAGGGAGTTAAGAAATTAACTCTATTTGAGGTCTATGTTGAGATTTTGGTTGAAATATGCCTCAGGGTGCATAATATAGGGTCTTAGGGGCCTATTAGTGATGATATAAAGGTCATAAATGCAAGAGGTCCCAAAACTCAATGTGAAAGTGAAAATGAATCAAATTAAGGAAAAATTAGTCTATTTAGCTTAAAAGAGCCCTAAATTCACATATGAAGGTGTAAATGAATACACTTTACAATATTAAATCAAGGAAAAGTTAGGTTTATTTAGCTTAAACAAGCCCTAAATCCAATGTGAATGTGGAAAACACATTACAACACTAGATCACAACAACATTAGGTTCATTCCAACATTAATTATTCCCAAATTAAGTGTGAAAATGTACACAACAACATTTTTCAACACTATAATTTTAATTATTCAAAAAATTAAAAAAGTGAGGTCAATGGAATGCCTCAAAAAGTGTAGATTTTTTTTAAAAATATTTTACTTTTTCCCACTTAAATAACTCAAAAATGTAGAGCATGGAGACAAAAATTAAATTTTGATGAATATTTTTTTTAATAATTTTTAAAGTCATATTTACTCAAAATATCATAATTTTCATGGGACATTAACTTTTTTTCTAAATATTTGATAGTTTTGAAAAAGTATACCACCGTGAAGAGGATTCTCTCCTTTAGTGCATCATATATTTTTTAAAATTTTAAATATATATTTTATGTATTTTTTTAATAATCAAACTCATGTTTGACTATAATAGCTTACTAAAAATAAATTCAAAATAAATAAAACTAATCAAAATAAATAAATAAAGATTCTAGACTCCAAGTTCTACAAAAGGGTATTTTTAGATTTTCATGAAATTAGCCTTTATTGGAGAAATTTGGAATTGAAGCTAATTTTTGCTACCACACAAGCTACCACATAGATAGTTTTGTGAAAAAGTGTTTTGATCAAAAACCTCTTGAACACTTGAAAATGTTTTACTTGAAACATTGGATATAAATTCAACCTAATCTAAAATTTACTATTAAATTAATATCAATTTAATAGTTTCCAATGAAAGGGTTTCATCTAAAACACTTTGTGCCACATAAGTGCCAAGTAGTTTTGGGTGAAATAATTTCACCCAAAACATTTTAGGAAAAATAGTTTCACCTAAAACCACTTTGTTGATCAAAATTATGACACAAATTATCTAAACTTTTACCCATAATAGTTTGATTTTCACTACATTTTTTGTCTAATATACTTAACCTCACTTGTAGGCCATCCCTCATCCCTTTTGAACCATTTTTATCAATCCCCATATCTATTTTTCTCATCTTATCCTTTACCCATTTCCTCCTAGCTCTATTGAAGCCCTCGACCATCTTAGATTTAGTCTTTTTCATTAGTAGGTTAGAAACAAAAAGACTATTGTGGTAGAAACTAAAATAATGTGCTATCCCTTCAAGGATAGAAAGAAACAAGGCTATAACCCTATATCAATAGAAGGATATATGATCATCTGGACTGACTACAACAAAGATATAGATGAAATGAATACACATGAGGGATGTGATGATAGAGACGAAATATAGAGAAAGAATATAAAATAATCTTGTAATAAATTATATCCAAACATATGTGATGTTTATATCCTATGCTTATGGTAAAAAATATATGAGTAGACCTATCTTATGGTGCTACTAAATGTATAAATTTGTTTAAATCTTTATGTGATGCCTATATTATCTAATACACTATTTTTATTTCCTTGTTATTACATCACACTAGGGTTAACTTATTTATTATAAATAATTTAGACCTTGGCCCTAAATGATGCAGTTGTGACCAAGGGGCCTTATCAGGCAACCAAATCACACAACCAACATAAAATATCCTCAATCACAATAGAATCACAATTAAGAAAAATAAAATAAATTTATTTTAAATTCAAAATTCATAATTATTGTTATTTATAGAACAAAATCTACTTCATCTTCATCAATCTTTCAATCACTATTCTTCTCCAACAATATCTCCTATTCTTGGAATTCTTTCTTAATTCTTTATGTAAAGAAACTTCTCATTTTCATGGTGGCTGTATTTCTTCATTCATTTTTTAACATACCAAGAATTTCCTCGCCCAAAAGCTAACCCCTAAAAATTGTCTTTCAATCTTATATACTTCCCATTCTCATGCAGCCAAGATCAAGATACCTAATCAAATTTCCAATATCATAGCCAAATACAATGTTCATTAACAAAATAATGTTTATAGAACTAATGAATTCAAAACCCTATGGGTTGACAACAAAAAATAATTACTTGAGTACAAAATAGATCAAATCTAATCACAATCACTTTTCTAAAAACTTCTCAAATATCCCATAATGTGTGCATTAATTTCCCTGTTATCAATTTGTGGCTAAGAATTTGAATTGGATTAGATCCATGCTATTATAGCAATTGAATCATTGTTGAAATATCAAGTGTAGGTTGAACATCCACAATTGCAAAAACAAGCTAACAATCCACAAATATGATAGCAAGTGGGAGATTCGCAAATGACTAGATCAAAAGTAAAATTTGACTTTATGTTCAGTTGGTTGGAAAAACTCTACAATTTGTACATGGTGACATCATCATCCTGCTATAGTCAACTTACATTATATTGAAATCATCATTAGAACTATTCATCTAAATTGGTTGATTAAACCTTTAAATATTTCAACCCACTTGACCTTACAATTTTAAATGACCATAAAAACCCAGTAGAAAATTCCCCAAAAGAGGAAAATGGACTAGGTATTCCAAAAAGCTAGATGACTCCAAAGTTCTTGCAAATGTAGAGCAATTCATCAGTACCAAATGTACGTGAGAAAATACATTGGGCCGGTTGAAATTATTTTACCGATACAAAGAATCTAGTTAACTTGACTAAGATATTTCCACAAATGCAGAAAAACCTAGTGGTACCAATTTTTGTGGGCAATAACATTGAAAATAACTATAAATATATGGTTCAATAGAAAATTTATGTAAAAGGGAAATAGAAGACCAAAAATCCACATAAGATTAGGTTCAATAGAAACCTAGAAGTCTGTAAATTGATAGAAGAACAAAAACCCACAAATCCATAACTTGGGTAAGTGCAAAAATATGACCACTTTCTAGCCCCCTAATAAACACAATATGAATGTGTTATAACATGCTCACATTAAGTTTAGCTTTAAATCAAAAAATAAAGAGGTTTAACTCATTTGAACTTATTCTC
The DNA here is from genome assembly GCA_007258455.2 of Sequoia sempervirens. Lineage (NCBI taxonomy): Eukaryota > Viridiplantae > Streptophyta > Pinopsida > Cupressales > Cupressaceae > Sequoia > Sequoia sempervirens. The sequence goes on from VDFB02252449.1 coordinate 117,688, forward strand.
TCAACAACAAAACTTAGTCTATAACCCTTTTAGAGTAAACTCTCATTGTGAAATAGCTTGTTCATCACTGTTTATCTACCAAATTGTTGCCAAAATTCTACCACAGTATTGTCGAAGTTGAAGAGGTAAGTTATTTTGGTTTTATAACATTAAAATTCTATCAAATAAATATATAGAAATGGTTTTGAGTGGATTTTTAAATTTATAAGAATTGAAAATCTCATAACAATTGATGAAAGCCCTCATTCACTAATTCATGAAAATCTTGTTGAAGAAAAATTACAAAAAACCCCTAAAAATGCCTCAACATCCTCTCGAGATGCAAGAACATATATTAGGGAAAATTTAAAACACCAAGAGAGAACTTAAGGAAATAATTAGAAGGTTGAGAATCCATTAGGAACAAACTCTCATAGGTCTACCCTAGCCACTTCACTAGAATCAATCATCTCTCACATAGTATTCGTGAGTTGCCAAATCAACACTTGGTTAAACAAGCAGGAAGAACAAAGATAATTTTATATAGAAATATTATCCTATGAAAAAATTAAAATCTGACTTATGCATGCTTTTCATCGACCCATAACTAATGCACCCATACACAACACTTGCAGGAGGTTCCCTATCCATTGGTGCCACCACCAAGGGATAAGGAATAATTTTTGGATAGGTGGTGGATGGTTTTTGATCATACTCCATGTAATAAAAATTATTTCATACAATATGTTTTGAGGAAACTCTATTATGAGTTTGTCCTCAATAAGATCTTGAATTACTTTGGCATGCAGGGTTTCTAGGGTAGAGGTGGGGGCTCTACACATAACATAATGAAGCCAAAAAATTCCCAAAACTAGGCATCAAGACCCCTTGCTAGACTAGAGTTTTGAGCATGTCACTATCCATTTCGTTGTGAAGGATGGTGTTGAGGTTGACACCCTACAGTCCATTATCTCACTCACTTAGACCCTATTACAACACACTAGGCCTCTAGCACAACATGACGGTGATTCTTCCAAGTCTCAAAATTCACCTTACTTATGTCAAAACTATGAGTCCCTTTGTGATTATGGGTATATGGATGATTGAGATGCACATGCCCAACAATAGGATGCATCTATATTGTACAAGATTATCTTGATAGAATATTTGCTAGATAAAAAATTTGGCATTGAGAGATAGGTAAATTTGAACAAGATCAAATTCAATCTTATGTATTTCATTTTAAAATGTAAGATTAACTAAATTACTAAATTGATTATAATATAATTTCAAGGTGTGAGTGTTCATCCTGTGTTTGGTGGTCCTCCACCTCCTACTTGCATAATGTAATGTCGAGTCTACAGGTATGTATCTAGTAAAGAAATAATAAATATAGTACATTTGAATGATTTAACCTTATATGAATGGTAATCTTATAGCTCATATTGGATGTTGAATAGGTTAATGTTGGTACTTCTACATCAACACATATCAATCAAAGTGGTTATACATTTTTCATTGAGGTAAGCTTGACTATTTTAATCATTAAATGTTTGTAAAACAATGTTAGCTAGATTTTGGTAATTTAATAATGTTGTTTCATTTTTGGACCATCACATTAGTTGATACTCCTCTTGTTATTTATACCACAATGGAGAATGGTGTTGTAGTAGTATCACATTTGATGCCTTTGACAGAGGTATGACCTAGATTAGTAAATTTCATATTATATTTTTTGTTTTATCTATCTATTAGTACAAATTTGAATGATATTCATTTGTAGTTTAATTTGTACCTTTTTTTTTCCACAAGGCTTTGCAACTCCAAATCATGAACATGACCCTCTTATAGATGAAGAGAGGAAAAATTGATTCAAAGAGGTTATCAGTATGCGGTAAGTGATTATTTTGTTATATGCCATTCTATAATTCAATTTCTATATATTAATGTGTATACTTTTATTGTATTAGGTTGATCTTCAGAATAGTGTAGAAAGGAGGTCAAGTCAACAAGTTTGAAAGAAACCATCATCATATGCCTCTCCATCCAATCAACATTCAAAGGTGGCTTGTGATCTCTTCCCTTCCCCTAGAGATAAGTTATCACATTAGGGTCCTTTGTTGTATGTCTATATGATAGTTTTGTACATATATTTTTTTATTAAAGATATGTGACATTATACACCTATATGGATTTCTTGTACATAAATTGTAATTTTATTGACATATAACATTGCATGGGCCTAAATGGATTTTTGGTTAATACAATTATTTTACCAATGTTGTCCATATTTTTCATAAATTACTAACTAAATCAATAAATAATTGCACAAGTAAAAAGAGGGAATAAAGGGCATGTGTTTGATAATTGTTACCAATTTTTTCGCCAAAGCTTGATTGGTGGAGCTGGCTGAACATTATTATGTCTTAAGGTGAAATTTCCAATTATGTTCAAGTGATGTTTTTACATCATGTTCATTGTTCGTTAAGTGATAGTTGAACATTAAGAAGAGAGAACTGAATTTCAGAGTGCTATTCAATGTTCCAAGAATTAAATGAAATGCAGAATTGGGCATATAAGCAACAAGATTTTCAAATACTTTCATTTATTTCATGGAATAATTCATATTTACATAAGCTTCATTTGATTGCAAGAATCAGAATGATATTACAACATTGCATTGAAATGCATTTTATTTTCAAATGAAAAGCATAAGATGAAATCAAATATCCACACAAGCCATGGATGTGACTATCACAATGCACCATTAATAGTACACTACACTATTGGAGATGCAAAAGGAAAATCACATAAGTAAAAGAAGTGAGATACAACTGAAAGAGTGAACAGAATTATCTATCAAGCTATCAAACCAACGGTCCACTCATAACAAACATAAAGTGATTTCTGGAGGCTACAGATGGACTACTAATTTAATTGAGCTCATTTGATTCAACTGATTGAAAAGTTCAACAATATCCATGCTCATGACGCTGATAGTGAATAGGCATACATAATTCCTTGTTAACAAAGAGCAATGTTTCACAAAGGAGGTGTGAGATAGGTTTCAAATTTTCATTCGAGAGGGGAACTGTGCATGAAACATTTTTTACTTAATGAAGGCACATGAAGAAGTCCCAGTTTTCCATCATAATGAACGATCACGAGAATCAATACAACAAAGACAGCCAACTTCATTTTGGCTGAGAGTGCAATGTTACTTTAAGGTAAGTTTAATACATCATTGTTTAGAAAAGGAAGTAGTCAAATACACTATTTTACAAACTTATTCTAGCATTCAATTATTCTCTCATTCAAAGTATACCTTTCAAAAGGATAATTGACAATTATCAGATAGACAAGCATAGATAGATTATGACCAAGTATTAGGAGGTACACAACGTAAAAGGGATAAGAACTTTTCAAGGGTCACAATGAAAACATAATGGAGGAAAATAGTTTCAAGCATGATAAAAGAGAGTGCCAGTCACGGAAAAAGGTTGTTAAGTAGGGGCATTAAAATGGGAATGATCAAGTCATGCAACATTGGTAGAAGAATAGAGGTATTTTCCCATGATGCTAGCTGTGCGGTTTATAGAAATTCCAGTGTAAAAAGGAAAGTTGTTGTTGCAGGCTATGCACAAAAATATGATTCATCTCTATTTAAAATACAAAAAATAATTCTTTTGTTCATAATGGATTTGATGAAAGGAATCCAATAATGCTAAGTAGCCAATATAGAAAGGCAATGAATGTATTTTTTCCAGAATTTTATATACCTGTGTGAGGGTTTTCGACAGTGATAAAAAGAAAACTATTTTTTTTTAACATCAAATGCCATGATGGGTTAAGTCAGCTTTGAATGTGTAACAAATGTACAAATTTCTCATTGTTTCTAGACAACCCATGTGTGGATGTGAGTTAAATGTGCAGGATTCCTCCATTTTCTTAAATACCCATATTGGGGTTTCTTATCAAAATGAGGTTCTTGCAATTTTCAGCTAAACCCACATGGGGTTTTCAATAGGGAGGAAAATAAAGCTTTCCTTTTAGAGTCAAAAGTCACCCATGTAGGGGTTTTATGTCAAAGGCAGATTACACATGCCATTTGTGCTTTCATGGCGCGGCCAAATGAAGGAACAATTCTCAATTACAAAAAACACTAAAGGTATAAAAACCATTTCAAGTTTGCTGAATTTAAATCAAAATCTGAAGATAAAGGATGTGAGGTGTAGTGAGAATTCCATAGAAGAAACCCATAATCACATATTCATGGTACAGCCAGTACTTGGTCTGCATTTTGTTGGTAAAGAAACAACAATTATTTCTTGCATATTAGCTTCTAAAGCTTTGGTTTGACCAAAAGGAATAATAGAGTGAGTGAAGCTTACCTTGTAATGCCCATAAAGAATAGAGTAGCTTTGGCCCAAGGCCTCCACAGAGTCTTCAATTTCAAAGCTTGAATTCGCTTAATAAAGCCACATGAAGTAAAGAGAGAAACAAAGGTAAAACATGAAGGTCGTGGCCTTGCTGGCTTCTTTCCTTCCAAAACACAAGTGGAGCCACAGAGAACCATGAGAAACAACTTATGAGGAGTTGCAGAGAAGGGTCGACCAGATTGGAGGAGAAATCTAAAGCTTCCAAGGCACTCCCAAGCTGAAAATCAAGCTCAGACATGGGGTGCTTCTTCCCCAGGCAGAGCCAAAGTCTCCAAGTTGAAAGATGCAAATGAATTTATTTTTAGGGTTTCTTCTTGTTTTGTCATCTTGACCTAGTTCGAATTTAGGTTAATGATTTTTTGCCATGGAGTGGATAAATTCGAACTTAGGGTCTTTTGTTGCATTTTGAAATTGAGTCTTAAGTTTAATATTTAATGTCACCATGGTCTCATATGCCTAGGTCGAGCCTTGTGGAAGGTTCTTAAGACTTTGTAAGTATTGGTTTAATATTTTAGGGTCTTATTAATAAGGCATTTAGTTTTAAAATAAAACACTTGTCTATGCCTTAGGTTAAAATTCAGATCACTTAGGCATTTTATATTTTCAATTGATTTCCTTTTTAAAGAAATCAATCAGTTATCTAATTTTTTAAATTGATTTTTGAAGAAAATCAATTAAATATGTTATGGAGAGGGTTATTATGTTTTATGATTTTTTCTAAAAGAAAAATCAATGCATTGTAATGGAGAAATAAGATGTAATTCTTTTTGCAAAAGATTTTATAATCTTTAATTGCAAAAATGGACAAATTGTGAAAATCTGCAATCCTGTAAAGCAGAATCGTAAAGCAATCTTTTATAAATTGTTTTATGATTTCTTGCTATTTTTAGCAGATTTTTGTTGACTTCTTCTCTTGGTTGAGTTTGAGTCTTATCTTGGAGAGATAAGGTGTTTTGTGGGATTTTAAAGCAGATTCATCCTATTTTTAGAGGCTTAACAGTGTGATCATAAAAGCAATATGCTTTTTTCTGCTTTTATGCTATTTTTGAGATAGTTTGGAGACTTTTTCTTGGAGCTTTTTCCTGAGCTCGGATTAGGGTTTCTTAAGAGTTATGTCTTTGAAAAGACTTAGTCTTTTTAGCTCCTTCTTAGTTTAGATTTGAGTTCCTGCTCGAACACTTCTTGAGTTTGTGAACCTTTTGTACTCAGTTTTGGCAGATTGACACTCTTTCAGTTTCAGTAATACAACAAAGTTTTTTCCATTTTCTTGTCTCAAGACTAGTAACAATAGTTTGATGCTTTTTGTTTTAGATTTGAAGCCTTAATGTCTTGCTTTTATAAGTTTTCTATACAGGGTTTCATGTTTTTAATTTGTATGATGTATTCCATGTCTTTGAATCTTCATATGAATTATTGATGAAATCATGTATTGGTGAGATTGTAGGAACTATTGTAATAAAGGAAGTGTTGTGAGTGGAAAGATCTAGTTTATGTCAGAAGTAATAAGTTAATCATCAATTAGATTCAAGTTTTTTTTTCAATCCATGTTTCTATCCCTTTTCCTCTGAAGTTTTAGAATAGGATTTATCATTCAGAGCACCATCTCACTCTGGAGATTCCTCCTTCGCTCAGATCACCCACATCTGAAGGAGGTTTCCATGTTTCAGTAGGTTGCTGAATATTGCATTCAGGGTGCAAATCTATTGACAACAGTTTTTGGCACACCCGGTGGGACTCTGAAAGTCAATTTCAGAGAAGTTTTAACATTTTAAATTTTCTCTTTGGTGTATGCAACAAGTTATTCAGCTTTTTGGAGGCTCGTTTCAATATACCTAGCGACTCTGTTATTGTTTTTTGTATGTGGATCAAGTGCTAGTGTTTTTTAAAAGCCTAGATTTTTGTTGTTTTCTAGCTTATGAATGAATAAATATGTCAATATTTCATGGCCATACATCATATCATCTGCCATATCATGAGAGCCCTGCTTGTCCATCTCCATATCAGCCATATTCGCATAATCATGCTACTGGTTTCAGTTCCATGGCTTTTCAAAACCAGCATACCTAGTATAGTTACCACCCACCCACCTCTGCTCATTATTCATCTTAGTCCTCATATGTTCAAAATCAGTCCCAAGAGATTGAAGACTTGAGCTTCAAAGATATATTGTTGAACTATGAAAGGAAAATGAATGAAATAGATCAGCAGGAGGGGATTGCAAGTATAAAGAGCACACTGCTTGATTACATGAGTCAGCTGGAGGAGATCAAGAAGCAACATGAATATAATCAGCACCAGGAGGAGCTGGCTTATCAAGCCTATCTTCATGAGCAGGAGTTAGAGGCCAAAGGAACACAGTTTGAGGAGGATTTGGAGAGGGAGGCAGTTGCACAAACGAAGCTTCTGCTTGCTCAGTATCAAATGCATGAAGCCCAAACAGTTCCTGCCATCTCAGAACATCCTATTCAAGAAGAGGTTCATGAGTTTAAATTTCCAAGTTTTATGAAAACTGAGCCTCCTAACCCTACTAAAATCAAAATTCCTATCTTTAGAGATATTTTACCTTTGCAAGAACCTAGGTTAGAACATTTCGAACCTGTGAGCATTCAAGACCAGTCCATTAGAGAGCAACTTCTTTTCCTCTAGGAGACTCCAGAGATTCACCAAGTTTCCAAACCAGATAAGTCTAATGGTCCTGCCACTACTTGCCTTTATGAGAGTAGATCTATTGTCTTGGAAAATGACTCATCTTTCACCATGGAAGAAGCTAGAAGAGTAGATTTATTGCATATAGCTATGGAGGAATATCATTTGCAGCAACAGAAAATTGAATGAGAAGAGCCTTGTTTTGTGGAGGACAATGGAAAGTTTTCAGAGGAACAATTGTTGCAACATACAGAGCAGGCGGTTGCTACTGATTGCACTCCTTTCTTGGCTGAACCTAAGAGTGTTTCATGTGTAGAGGAAGCTGATTCTTTGGAATAGCAGAATATCGATGATTATTTCGAAGTATCTAGTTGGTACAGTGATAAAGAGGACCCAGAATGTCAGGAGCAGTTGCTGCAGGAGATAGAGGAGGCTGTGTTTGAGGAACCACAAATTCAAGATCAAGAAATGGCCGACATCTTTCAAGTTATGCCTGATTTGTTCAATGAGTTACCATTTTTGTGGATAATGAGGAAAGCTCATCTCAAATTACACCCATACCCGCTCCAGAACAGTAGGAAGAAGTTCAAAATTCTAATGTTTTGATATCTTAGAGGAGCTGTAGCAAAGTAACTAATAGTCTTCTTCCACAAGAAACTGAAAGTGAGGGGGAAGACGACATGTTTTGGGATAATCTTGAGGCTTTTGTTTCAAATTTAGATGCTAAACACTCATCTTTTGAAGGAGAAGGTGTGGATCAGCAACTTGAGGAGACAACAGGGGGTGTCCAAACTCGAGGTGGGGAGAGCATGGCCATCGAATGTCAAAATCCCGATAAGTAGGACACAATAGTTCAAATAGAACAAGATCAAGCTCCGCATAAGCATGACACTGCTGTACAAGGTAATGGCCTTGATATCTTTACAAGTTTTCAAGAAAATAGTCAGGTGGACACCTCAAAGCCTATTATGCATACAGAAGATAATGATGGGACCCATGAGAACTTGTACGCTAATATAATTGATGAGTTTTGCTCAAGGTTGGGTGATATGTTTTCAAATGATCCTCATCAGAAAGATGAGATTGAAGTAGTGGGTAACTAGAAAAGAACTCGAGGGGCAAGTTCCGGTTTCACCCTTTTGAGAGGCTGCCCCATCAAACATCTAGCTAGGGATGTTGGCAAGATCCAAAGGATTTCTAGTGCACATAAGGATGAGGTGGCAGTTGAGGGGTAGCAAATCCCACTTATTCATTCTGGGAAAACTAGAGGTATGCTTGATCAGACTCACATGATCTATGCTTTCAGTTGTTTTTTACAAGTTGCAGTACAACAATGTATGGGAAGCATCTTCATTTTTCATCTTCTAGTGCAAATTTGTGAGCAGGAAAAGTATCTTCAGTTGACTAGGAGAGGCAGTTATTTTTCAAATCCCGTAAATGGTTTCATTTGAGTACCTTTTTCCACTGGTTAAGTAGAGTAGTTTTCAAATAAGTGTGTTTCGCACATTTACTTTCAGTAGTTTTTCTTTCCCTAAGTGATGTTGTGCATGTTCTATTGGCCATTAGGGCCTGTTAGTTTACTTCCAGTTTTGTTTTCTTTTCTTTTGTTGTTGTCTGAAGTGTTGTTGTTCAAGTTTCTAAGTTTCAAGAAGGGGCAGAATTGACTCCATGCGCAATGGATTGTTTTAAGGCCATTGATCTATGCTTAGTAGGCAAGAATTTAGCGGAAATCACCAAAATGTTACCAATTTTTTTCGCCAAAGCTCAATTGGTGGAGCTGGCTGAACATTATTATGTCTTAAGGTGAAATTGCCAATTACGTTCAAGTGATGTTTTTACATCATGTTCATTGTTCGTTAAGTGATAGTTGAACATTAAGAAGAGAGAACTGAATTTTAGAGTGCTATTCAATGTTCCAAGAATTAAATGAAATGCAAAATTGGGCATATAAGCAACAGGCTTTTTAAATACTTTCATTTATTTCATAGAATAATTCATATTTACATAAGCTTCATTTGATTGCAAGAATCAAAATGATATTACAACATTGCATTGAAATGTATTTTCTTTTCAAATGAAAAGCATAAGATGAAATCAAATATCCACACAAGTCATGGATGTGACTATCACAATGCACCATTAATAGTACACTACACTATTGGAGATGCAAAAGGAAAATCACATAAGTAAAAGACATAATCATCATTTCTTGTTTTGGCCGATGGTCAATGATGAATGGTGCACCTTTGTCTCCTCAAGTTCCGTCGACCTGTAAGAGAAAAGAGGGGGTGTCAGTGGCTCAGATTATGAAGTAACCTATATGATTCATCAACAATAATGCAAAGTATTATCAATCATGCACTCGAACAATCAAAGAAGTTAAGGAGAAATAAGCTGAAAGAAAACATCAACATGATCATCATATTCAGTGTTTTATGCTAACATTGTTTGTTTCTTTGTGCAGGTATAGGTAAATTCACGAAGCTGATCATTATTTGAAGACCAAGCATGTGGAGAAAAATGGGCTCCCACAAGGGTAGAGCTCAACATGCTGCCCTATTCATTCCAAGTGGGCTGATTTAAAGATTACATCATATATTCATCAAAAGAAGTGAGATACAACTGAAAGAGTAAACAAAATTATCTATCAAGCTATCAAACCAACGGTCCACTCATAACAAATAGAAATTTATTTCTAGAGGCTACAGGTGGACCGTTAATTTAATTGAGCTCATTTGATTCAACTGATTGCAAAGTTCAACAATATCCATGCTCATGACACTGATAGTGAACAGGCATACATAATGCCTTGTTAAAAAAGAGCATTGTTTAACAAAGGAGGTGTGAGATAGGTTTCAGATTTTCATTCAAGAGGGGAACTATGCATGAAACATTTTTTACTTAATGAAGGCACATGAAGAAGTCCCAGTTTTCCATTAGAATGAACAATCATGAGAATCAATACAGCAAAGACAACCAGCTTCATTTTGGCTGAGAGTGCAATGTTACTTTAAGGTAAGTTTAATACATCACTGTTTAGAAAAGGAAGTAGTCAAATACATTATTTTACAAACTTATTCTAGCATTCAATTATTCTCTCATTCAAAGTATACCTTTCAAAAGGATAATTGACAATTATCAGATAGACAAGCATAGATAGATTATGACCATGTATCAGGAGGTACACAACGTAAAAGGGATAAGAGATTTTCAAGGGTCACAATGAAAACATAATGGAGGAAAATAGTTTCAAGCATGATAAAAGAGAGTGCCAGACATGGAAAAAGGTTGTTAAGCAGGGGCATTAAAATGGGAATGATCAAGTCATGCAACATTGGTAGAAGAATAGAGGTATTTTCCCATGATGCTAGCTGTGCAGTTTCTAGAAATTCCTGTGTAAAAAGGAAAGTTGTTGATGTAACCTATGCACAAAAATATGATTCATCTTTATTTAAAATACAAAAAATAATTCTTTTGTTCATAATGGATTTGATGAAAGGAATCCAATAATGCTAAGCAGCCAATATAGAAAGGCAACAAATGCACTTTTTCCAGAATTTTATATACCCATGTGAGGGTTTTCGACAGTGATAAAAGAAAACTATTTTTTTGTAACATCAAATGCCATGATGGGTTAAGTCAACTTTGAATGTGTAACAAATGTACAGATTTCTCGTTGTTTCTAGACAATCCATGTGTGGATGTGAGTTAAATGTGCAGGATTCCTCCATTTTCTTAAATACCCATATTGGGGTTTCTTATCAAAATGAGGTTCTTGCGATTTTCAGCTAAACCCACATGCGGTTTTCAATAGGGAGGAAAATAAAGCTTTCCTTTCAGAGTCAGAAGTCACCCATGTAGGGGTTTTATGTCAAATGCAAATTACAAGTGCCATTTGTGCTTTCATGGCGCGACCAAATGAAGGAACATTTCTCAGTTACAAAAAACACTAAAGGTATGGAAACCATTTCGAGTTTGCTGAATTTAAATCAAAATATGAAGATAAAGGATGTGAGGTGCAGTGAGAAGTCCATAGAAGAAACCCAGAATCACATATTCATGGTGTGGCCAGTACTTGGTCTGCATTTTGTTGGTAAAGAAACAACAATTATTTCTTGCATATTAGCTTCTAAAGCTTTGGTTTGACCAAAAAGAATAATAGAGTGAGTGAAGCTTACCTTGTAATTCCCATAAAGAATAGAGTAGCTTTGGCCCAAGGCCTCCACAGAGTCTTCAATTTCAAAGCTTGAATTTGCTCAATAAAGCCACATGAAGTAAAGAGAGAAACAAAGGTAAAACATGAAGGTCGTAGCCTTGTTGGCTTCTTGCCTTCCAAAACACAAAAGGAGCCATGAAGAACCATGAGAAACAACTTACAAGGAGTTGCAAAGAAGGGTCGACTAGATTGGAGGAGAAATCTAAAGCTTCCAAGGCACTCCCAAGCTGCAAATCAAGCTCATACATGGCGGTGCTTCTTCCCCAGGCAGAGCCAAAGTCTCCAGGTTGAAAGATGCAAATGAATTTATTTTTAGGGTTTCTTCTTGTTTTGTCATCTTGACCTAGTTCGAATTTAGGTTAATGATTTTTTGCCATGGAGTGGATAAATTTGAACTTAGGGTCTTTTGTTGCATTTTGAAATTGAGTCTTAAGTTTAATATTTAATGTCACCATGGTCTCATATGCCTAGGTCGAGCCTTGTGGATGGTTCTTAAGACTTTGTAAGTCTTGGTTTAATATTTTAGGGTCTTATTAATAAGGTATTTGGTTTTAAAATCAAACACTTGTCTATGCCTTAGGTTAAAATTCAGATCACTTAGGCATTTTATATTTTCAATTGATTTCCTTTTTAAAGAAATAAATCATTTATCTAATTTTTTAAATTGATTTTTGAAGAAAATTAATTAAATATGTTATGGAGAGGGTTATTATGTTTTATGATTTTTTCTAAAAGAAAAATCAATGCATTGTAATGGAGAAATAAGATGTAATTCTTTTTGCAAAAGATTTTATAATCGTTAATTGCAAAAATGAACAAATTGTGAAAATATGCAATCCTGTAAAGCAGAATCGTAAAGCAATCTTTTATAAATTGTTTTATGATTTATTGCTATTTTTAGCAGATTTTTGTTGACTTCTTCTCTTGGTTGAGTTTGAGTCTTATCTTGGAGAGATAAGGTGTTTTGTGGGATTTTAAAGCAGATTCAGCCTATTTTTAGAGGCTTGATAGTGTGATCATAAAAGCAGTATGCTTTTTTCTACTTTTATGCTATTTTTGAGATATTTTGGAGACTTTTTTCCTGGAGCTTTTTCTTGAGCTCAGATTAGGGTTTCTTGAGAGTTATGTCTTTGAAAATACTTAGTATTTTTAGCTCCTTCTCAGTTCATATTTGAGTTCCTGCTCAAACACTTCTTGAGTTTGTGAACCTTTTGTACTCAGTTTTGGCAGATTGGTACTCTTTCAGTTTCAGTAATACAGCGGAGTTCTTTCCATTTTCTTGTATCAAGACTGGTAACAACAGTTTGATGCTTTGTGTTTTTAGATTTGAAGCCTTAATGTCCCACTTTTATAAGTTTTATGCACAGGGTTTCATGTTTTCAGGTTGTATGATGTATTCCATGTCTTTGAATCTTCATATGAATTATTGATGAAATCATGTATTGGTGAGATTGTAGGAACTATTGTAATAAAGGAAGTGTTGTGAGTGGAAAGATCTAGTTTTTTTCAGAAGTAATAAGTTAATCTTCAGTTAGATTCAAGTTTTGTTTTCAATCCATCTTTCTATCCCTTTTCCTCTAAAGTTTTAGAATAGGATTTACATTTGGAGAACCAGTTCACTCTAGAGATTCCTCCTTCGCTTAGATCACCCACATCTAAAGGAGGTTTCCATGTTTCAGTAGGTTGTTGAATATTGCATTCAGCAGGGTGAAAATCTATTGACAACAATAATAAATTAACACATTTATGTTGGCATTTGATCATGTGTTGTGCATAATATATCAACACTTCTCTTTTTTTATGGATTTTGATAAAATTATTCATGGTTTCATTCATCACCTTCTTTACCTTTCTACCTAAATGAACATAATCCTATAGACTATCATTAAAAACCTCTTTAATTACTATTCAAATCCATATGATTGTCATGTGTGTTTTAGAGATATTTCATTGTCATTCCACTCCTTTTTCTTATCAATTATCAAGATAGGTCTACCTATAAAGTGTCCCTCATGAACATATCTTACAAGTTTTATGGAAAAAAAATTACTACCTTCTTCACTATATTTCATGAGTCTTTACATGCAAACACTATCCTTGGCTCAATCATCTAAGGTCTATAGGTTGTCTTCATTGTCCATACAAAATCATCTAGAGACATAGAGATCACTATCATTATGATTTTTAGATAGCTATCTTTGGCATATATTCCAATCTCTAGCATGCTCTTGACTCTTCTTTGTTCATCACTCAATCAACTTAGCATACCATTGTACTTTGTACATCATTCTCTCCACATATTGTTGTCATATACACTTGATTTTTTGAAATGATTGTGCTTTGTTCCATGATAGGACTTTCACTATCATTTAGTCTTTTATTCTACACTATCCTCTTGACTATCCATTTTTATACATGTTTTAGGTTTAGAGGCCTTATATAGACCATGCCACTTCAATTGAAGATTTTCATTTGTTAGTTGATAGTGGATTGATTGATTCTAAGTAGTGTCACACATTTAAAAACATTTTCAATGTTAGGAGTGTATTACTATAAGGATTTCTCTTACAAATCCTTGACATTATTGACCTTTATAGGTTATATTAACTATCCTTGACTACCATTTATCCATCTTAGAGCATTAGTTTCCCTGTAAGGTTGTTGAATCAATATCATTCACTATCCTTTCAATATTGTTTTACTTTGAAAATAATACTTTAATTTATTATTCATTTGTAAGTCCACTTATTTGATTTCATTTTTCAATTCTTTTTTATACTAGGTCATTTTAATTATGCATTATGACTATGTTTAGATGCACTGTGAATGGCTCTTCTTGTGGTCAAAGAATTCAAGACAAATCCCACATATTTCCTCCAATCACACCCTGATTGAGGTATATTATCCTCTAGTATTCCTATTTTTACTAAAATTGCTATTATTTGGTCACCTACAAATGTGTAGTAATTTAAATACAATTTTTGGACTATCATCAAACTCTTAGGCTCCTAAAATTTGGACATGTCATATGTTTATGATAGCATGTTAAATTTAATTTCATTATTTATCTTGGTGTGTTCAACACCACCTCTTACCTTTATATGTGTGGTTGTACAAAAAATCTTATTTATATGCTCATTTCACCATTTTTAAGTCTAATCTTTGGGTTATTTTAGCTAATACAGGACAAGAGTTTCATATTTTTTTATTTTTCATTCTTTAATGAGGATCTCCTTGATGCTCCATCCCATAGGATTCATGATATTGATATATTTTTACTAGTTTTTATGTCTTTTATAATAAAAATTGAAATAAAACCAATGTATTTCTTCAAGTTTTATTCTTGAGGGTTTGTCAACTTCAAGGTTTTAAAGGATTATTTTATTCCTTGTTGATATATGTTTGATATAACATAATTTTTATAAATATATAATGCTTTTTTTGGTCCTTATAGGGTCATAATATTTTAGCAAAAGCATATATTTTATATAGTCTTAGAAATTTTAAGGGATATTCTTACCTTCTTGATTTTTCATCAATATAATGACTTAGGTTGGAAAGATTCTCCAAAGTTGTCATGGAATAAGTCTAATATATATGACTTGCATGATCATGAAATTTATCCCTAGGGAAAATGATAGTCATTATTACCAACCTTATGAGATGGTTATAGATTCTAGGGAATTACCACTGATATTGTAGGTTACTTCATGTAGCGTAGATGTGTGATAGTATTCCTTGAAATATGTATGAAAGTATTAATCCTAGATTCATGCACATCATTTTCATATAGATAGTGGTATTAGTTGTATTTTCATTAATCATTTTAATCTTCCTCTATGCAAAAGGATAACCCTCAAATCTGTGTTAATGTTTATAATCGATTAGGAAATCTTGCCACTAAAAAATGGTCTCAAAAAGAATATTATTTTAGATGTGACTTCTAGTTTTACCTTATGCATCACCATCAATCCTATGCACACATTTACTCTTTCTTAGAATGACTTATAGTCATATTTTAGATATTAGTGAGGATATCATAGGTTTGATGGCATTTGGTCACTCATCAAATACCTTAAGGGTTTATTGACTACTACCCTAAGACTATCGACTATCATACTCAACCATGACATCCATATGAGATTATTACCATATCATTTGGAACCCTATTACTCATTAAATAGCCATGAAAGTGTTGGAAAAACAAGGACAAACAACTGAGGGGGGGGTGAATCAGTTGTCACAAATTATTTAAACTTTCAAACTTAACTTAACTTAATCTCAGATCTGATGCATGAACAATAAACCATAAACAATCAACACATCAGAAATACAGAGAACACCAAGATTTTTTACGTGGAAACCCTGTTAGGGTAAAAGCAACAGTGGATGTTAGTCCACAATATTATACCCTGTTAAAAGTATGGAGAAGAATAATGGGAATGCACATGCATTTAGGCACATTGCCTGGAGCTCACTGCTCAAATACAAGAGGGCTCACTACCCAAAGAAAATAAATAAGGATTGGATCCGTAGGGTATGAACTGAGAAAGTAGCTTTTCCAAAAGCCTGATTATAGTTCTAGTTAAGCATGGAAATACTACTTCACACTTCGCTCAAACTTCTTCACACTCTTCTCTGCAATCAAATAATTAGAACACTATTCACACATCTACACTTTCTCTGGCATACATTCACTCTTATGCACTCTTCAATTTGCTCAAACAATCACTCTTATATATCCACAACATGAATTTCATCAACAAATTCGTCGACCAAAAGAAATATGAAAATATAAAACATATATGCAATGTCAGCCCAAATTTACAAATAATTTTTCAATGTGAATCAAACACCATCGGCCAATATTATGTTGTAGCCCAAAACATTCAAATTTTAATCTCCAAGGATCCACAACATGTTATAACCACCATGTCGGCCAAGAACATGAAAACCCGAACACACATGAGAAAAATCTTCGACAACACACCGATCAACGTGAACATGCCAGAAAGATAGAGAATGATCTAGAAGCATTCGAAAGCAACAAGAACCAATAGAGAAACATCCATAGCAACTGAAATTACTAGAATCACATCGAATTTACTCAGGAATACTAATTGAAACCACAAAAAAACTATCAGAACACAACTATTCATAACACTATCAAAACATTATGCAAACCTCTGAAACTTCCCGTGGATAAACTAGACACTCTTAGCAATAAACCCTTTAGTCCACAATGATTGATCATCAATGTACTAAAAAAGACACTTTCATGACCTTCACTGTTCCACTAGAAACTTATAACTCTTTCTTTAACAATTTTCTCAATATCCTTGACATATATAGCCTTCAATACATCAATGCTAATAGTGTTGACATAAATGACAACCACATATCAACAACACAACCACAACATCCAACAATCTACCCCTTTGGCATTGATGGCAACACATGATGTGAAAAACACCATCAACACAACTATCAATCAACTCTTACTCCCCCTTAGATTTAGACTCTTCTACCTCAACTTCTTCTACACGATCTTCACCCCAAAAGGCTCTTCTCCCTAGATAATTCACAGTTTTTCACATGACTCTTCTCCCTCTTTGACATCAATGGAAAAGATAAACATTATCTTCCCACATACAAGCTTTAAACCACATATCTACACATCTGACTACTCCCCTTGAGTAGCAGCCACGAAAACATCAATCCAGATTAGAATATAGCTTTGAAGCATATAGATTGATGCAAGTAAATGCATCTCTAGTTCATATCAAGAGGGATAATCACCCCTAGCATCCCTATGAGATACTCAAAAGTATCCTTTGGTAATGACTTAGTGAAAATTTCTGCAGCCTGTTCTTTGGTAGGCACATACTCCAATATGACTTCTTTCTCATTCACTTTCTCCCTCAAAAAGTGAAACTTGATTGATATATGCTTGGTCTTAGAGTGTAGCACTAGATTCTTCGATATGTTTATTGCACTTGAGTTGTCACAGTATATGGCAATAGGTTCATCATATATTACTATGATATCTTTCAGCATTTGTTTCATCCACATCACTTCAATACAAATATTTGCAGCATCAATATACTTTGCCTCAGCAGTAGATAGGGAAATGGATTTTTTTTTTCTCAACCAAGACACCGACTTCTTCCCTAGGAAGAAAGCACCGCCACTAGTACTTTTCATGTCATCTACATCTCCTGCCCAATCCGCATCAATATATGCACTCAATGTAAGATCATCATCTTTAGGATACCAAAGCCCAAAATCAACTGTTCCTTTCAAATATCTGAAGATTCTCTTTGCAGTAGTCACATGGGATTCTTTTGGATCAGCCTGAAATCTAGCAACCATACATACAAAATTCATGATGTCTGGTATGTTTTGAGTTAAGTAGAGAAAACCACCAATCATTGACCTGTATCTTGTTTGATTTTCTTTAGGAGAATCATCATTATGTGTTAACTTGCATCCAGTTACCATGGGTGTACCAACATGCTTTGAGTCTTGCATGCCAAACTTCTTTAGTAAATCTCTCACATATTTGGACTGAGATATGAAAATCCCATTGTCTAACTAAGTGACTTGCAATCCCAAAAAGAGCTTCATCTCTCCAATCATACTCATTTCAAATTCACTTTTCATTTCATCAACAAACTTCATACATAAATCATCATCTCCTCCAAAAATAATGTCATCAACAAAGACTTCAATAATCAACTCTTTATCATGATCCAACTTAAAATACAAGTTGATGTCAGCAGTACCTTTATTGAATCCAAACTTCAGTAAGTATTTCTCTAGTCTAGCATACCAAGCTCTATGAGCTTGCTTGAGCCCATACAAAACTTTCTTCAATCGAAAAAACATGTCTTCCTTGTCAGTTATTTGAAATCCATCCACCTGTTCAACATATACTTCTTCTTCTAACTCACCATTCATAAAAGTTGACTTCACATCCATTTGATAGACTTTATAGTTCTTATATGCAACATAAGCAAGAAATAATCTTACAACTTCAATTCTGGCAATAGGGGAAAAGGTTTCTTCAAAATCAATACCTTCCATTTGTGAATACCCTTTACATACTAGTCTTGCTTTATTCTGGATCACTTCACCTTGTTCATTTAGCTTATTCTGAATGACCAATTTAGTACCAATCACATTTTTATCTTTAGGTCTAGGAACAAGAATCCATGTATCATTCTTTTCAATCTGCATCACTTCTTCCTTCATAGCTTCCATCCAGTTTTCATCATTGCAAGCTTCATTGGCATTTTTAGGCTCAGTTTTGGAAATCAGGCAATACTCTTTTGCAATCCTTCTTTTAGTCTGCACACCTTTATTCTTGTCTCCTATAATTTTGATTCTCTGAATGATTCAATCTCACATACCTCAGATTTTTAGGATTCACTCACACTTCTAGTTCTTTTGTTCTTTCTTCTGCACTTCCACTTGTCTCTCCTTCTTGACTTTCTTGATTTACCATAACAAATTGAACTTGATTCTATGTCTGATCATTCTTCCCTTTGTCTGAAATATCTTTCTAGTCATATGAATCATATCCACAGTATCTAGATGATCTAGCAGAGTCCTCATCAACTCTGACATTTGCACTTTCAACCATTTTTCTCAATCTTCTATTATAGCACTGGTAATCCTTGCTCTTGGTAGAGTAACCTAGAAAGATTCCTTCATTGCTCCTAGCATCAAACTTTCCTATGTCCTCATCTCTCTTAATGTAGCACTTGTTTCCAAAAATATTGAAATATTTAACATTAGGCTTATAACCAAACCATAGCTCAAAAGGAGTCTTACCAGAAATACCATTAACATTTACTCGATTTAAAGTGTACACAACAGTGTTTATAGCTTCTCTCCAATAGATGTGAGGCACATTTCCTTCAATCATCATTGTTCTAGCAACATCCATAATTGTTTTGTTCTTTCTCTCTACAACTCCATTCTGTTGAGGGGTTTGGGGAGCAAATAAATTTGTTTTGATTCCATGCTCTTCACAAAAAGAATTGAACTCCCTGGAGGTGAACTCACCACCTCTATTTGACCTTAGGCACTTTATCTTCAGACCTGTCTCATTCTCTACCACAACTTTGAAACTTTTGAACTTCTCTAATGCTTCACATTTTTCTCTTAAGAAAGAAACCCATATCATCTTAGAGTAATCATCAATAAGCAGCATAAAATACCTTTCTCCTTGTAGACTTCTGATTCTAGAGGGACCACATAGATCAGTATGTACTAGCTCCAGTATTCTATTAGAATGATGCTTTTTACTCTGAAAAGAAACTCTAGTTCATTTACCCATCTGACATTCCTTGCATATTGTATTAGCAGGCTTCACTATCTTAGGTAGATCTCTTACTGCTTGAATGGAGCCTACCTTGACAATATTATCAAAATTCACATGACACAACCTCCTATGCCATAACCATCTTTCATTTACTTGAGAAATTAAACAACTTACATTACCAGTACTCAGGTGAAAAATATTACCTCTTGTCTTTGTACCTAAAGAAATCATATTTCTAGAACTTCCAAGTATTCTGCATCTTCCATCTTTGAACAGAAGATCATAACCCTCGTCCACCATCTATCCAACACTCAATAGGTTATGCTTTAAGCCTTCAACATAAAGGACATCATCAGTATTATGTTTACCACCAAGAAAAATAGATCCTCTGCCATGGATCACACCAACATTGTTATCTCTAAATCTTACAATCCCACCATCATATCTCTCTAGACTTAAAAAATTTATTTTGTCACCAGTCATATGATGTGAGCATCCGCTGTCAATAACCCACTCATCCTTTTCTTCAATTCGGGCTGCAAGGGATTTCTCAATTTTAGCAGATTTAGTAGCCACTAGATCATTTTCCTTGATAGCAATGAAAACCCATTCATCTTCATTTCCATTTTCTTTATCAGATTCTTCATCAGTCACACCTTCTTTAGCAAAATAACACTTCTTTTGAAATCTAGGTTTGTAAGGTTTAGTCCTAGGAAGTCTTTTAGGACACCTTGAAGCAAGAGAAACATTTAATAGGCAACTTTCCTTTATTCTTACCTTGTCCTCTGCCTTCTTTCTTCACAATCAATGCTTCCATCTCTTCAACCTCTCTTTCTTCTTCTTCAAGTTGTTTCATCTCTTCCTCATACTTGAATATATTTCTAGAGCTCTCTCCCGAATCATATCTTTGCATATTTCTTTTGGATACAAAATCCTTCACAGATTCAATCTTAAGGGTAGAATCACCAAATTCACTTAACTCAAAGGAAACAAGTTTACCAATTAGCATATCCCTTGTCATAGTTGGTACTGATCTGAACTCTTCAATAGCATGATCCTTTGACTTGTAAGAGGGAGGCAATGATCTAAGCACTTTAGCTACAATTTTTTGTTCATCCATAATACCAACGACACATCTAATACCCATCACAATTTCATTTACTCTTTGCTTAAAAGAAGAAATATTTTCATCTTCACCCATCTTCAAATTTTCATACTTTCCTTTCAAACTTTGTAGCTTAGCGACCTTCACATGTACATCTCCTTCATACAAAGTCTCCAGCTTCATCCAAATCTCATGAGTTGTCTTTAGACCTATAACATTTGTCATTTTTGAATCTATCAGAGCTCTCTACAAAGCTTCAATGGCCCTAATATTAGTCTCATCTTATTTAATCTCATCAAGAGTGGAAGGACCATTATGAGGAATAGTATATCTATTCTTTGTAATCTTCCAGAAGGGTTCACCAATACACCTCAAATGAGACTCCATTTTGGCTTTCCACAGAGAGTAGTTTGTTCCATCGAATCTAGGGTTTTCCTTGTATGATGCCATCTTGGATCACCTCAATCTTTTAAAGTTTTTTAGAGGAACCTACTCTGATACCAATTATTGGAAAAACAAGGACAAACAATTGAGAGGGGGTTGAATCATTTTTCACAGATTATTTCAACTTTTTAAACTTAACTTAACTTAATCTTAGATCTGATGCATGAACAATAAACCATAAACAATAAAAACATTAGAAATGTGGAGAACACCAATATTTTTACGTGGAAACCCTGTTAGGGGAAAAACCATGGTGGATGTTAGTCCAAAATATTATACCCTGTTAAAAGTATAGAGAAGAATAATGGGAATGTGCATGCATTCAGGCACACTACCTAGAGCTCACTACTCAAATACAAGAGGGATCACTGCTCAAAGAAAATAAATATGGATTAGATCTGTAGGGTATGAACTAAGAAATTAGCTTCTCCAAAAGCCTTATTACAATTCCATTTAAGCACATAAATACTCCACACTTAGCTCAAACTTCCTTACACTCTGCTATGAAATCGAATGATTAGAACACTATTCACACATCTAAAATTTCTCTGGCATACATTCACTCTTATGCACTCTTCACTTTGCTCAAAAAATAACTCTTATATATCTGCAACATGAATTTCATCAACTTCGTCTGCCAAAAGAAATATGAAAATATAAAGCATATATGCAATGTCGGCCCAAACTTACAAATAAATTTTCAATGCGAATCAAACACCATCGACCAATATTATGTTGTGGCCCAAAAAAAAATCCTCGAGCATTCCAAACATTCAAATTTTAATCTCCAAGGATCCACAACATATTATAACCATCATGTCAGCCAAGAACATGAAAACCTAAACACACATGAGAAAAATATTTGACCACAAACACACCAATCAATGCAAACGTGCCACAAAGATAAAGAATGATCTAGAAGCATCCACAAGCAACAAGAACCAATAGAGAAACATTCACAAAAATTGAAATTACTAGAATCACATCAACTTCACTCAGGAATACTAACTGAAACTACATAAAAACTGTTAGAACACAACTATTCATAACACGATCAAAACTTCACACATACCTCTGAAACTTCCAGTGGATAAACGAGATACTCTCAACAATAAACCCTTTAGTCCACAATGATTGATCATCAACATACTAAACAAGACACCTTCATGACCTTCATTTTTCCACTGGCAACTTGCAACTCTTTCTTTAACAATTTTCTCAATATCCTCGACATATACAACCTTCAATACATCAATGCTAATAGTGTTGACATCAATGGAAACCACATATAAGCATCAAAACCACAACATACAACAGAAAGAAGCTTGAAAAGTTACCTTAAGGTTTATATAAGATCACTAAAAGAGGCAATGATGGATATCTTCATGAAAAATGATATTTTTAAAGAGTTTATGGTTTTCATAATCTACATAATAATGGACATTGTCATGTTGGAATGATCATAACATCCCACAATATCATCAAATACCATGAATACGTTTTAGATAAATGAAATATTTTGGTTGCCTAGGGTAGTACAAACCAAGATCTAGAGATGAGATGTCATTATATCCATAAAAATGAGAAAAAATAGATAATTATGATTATTTTAGAGCCATAAAGAGGGATGTTAAAATAGTCATACATAGGATAGCCCTAGGTTGTCCATGAGAAAATAATAATCTATGTATATTTAGGGATCGAACCACCCATCTTGACATGTTGGCATAGTCATTTGGGCCCCACAACACACATAATGCAAAAAAATCATATTTACATTGTTACACTACTCTTAATTAATGCTTTTTGCAAGACTGCATTTATTATTGGAGTGGTAAAATGGTATCAAGTTGAATATAATAAAGATAGGGTACTATATAGAGATCTTGTATCCACATATAGGTTGAAAGAAGACATTCGTAGGTGCTACAAATTTTGAGAATCGGTCTATCATAGTTTGGATTTTTTTCACTTAGGGATCTTACGAGATTGTAATAGAATAGTGTAGCCCAAAATGATTGGGACAAATAGGGTGTGAAATAAGGCATCCCCTATAATTCACCCATCGAATCTAATTTTTCACGCATTAAATTGAGCTCTACAAGACAAATACTACAAAATATGGCTCCCAACAAGTTTTTGTTGAACACAAATGGAATTTATAACTTTTCATACATCATCGCCACAATCAAAAATATTTGAGATAAAAATATGAGAATTTATTATGAAGGGACCCTAAATACAATTTTAATTTTAGACAAAAAAATTATAGGTGCCACAGATTCTAAGAACCAATTAGTCATGGTTTGGAAAGATTTTGCACTTATGTCCCTTAAGAGATTGTGTCAAAATAGAGTATCCCAAAATGATCAGGATATTTTGGGTGCAGAACAAGGCCTCCCATAATGTTCACCTGCCCAACTTGACATGTTCACACAATTAGTTGATCCTCACAAGATGAATAATGCAAAATATGGATTCCAACAATTTTTTTTTGAATGAAAATGATGTTTTTTGCAACTTTTAATGCATTCTCCCCACAATCAAATGGTTTGGAGATATACAATATGGAGAGAGGTCATTTTAGAGGGACCTATGTATGCAGTTTTAGGTTTAGAAAAAACATTCATATGTGGCACAAATTTGGAGGACCATTCAATCATAGTTTGACATTTTCTTACACTTAAGGCTCTTAAGAGATCGCGCTAGTATAATATAGCTCAGGATGATTAGGAAATATGGGGTTAAAAACAAGGCCTTACCTAGTGTTCAACCACAAACCTGGATCTATTGGCATAGTCTAATGAGCCCAATGAGATGAAGAATGCAAAATATGGCTCTTCACAAGTTTTTGTTGAACATAAATGACACTTGTTACAACTTTTCATACATTATTCCCATGGTCAAATGGAGATACAAATATATGAGAGAGGTTATTTTGGAGGGACCCTACATGCAAATTTAGGTTTATATGGAACATTCATAGGTGCTATGGATCCAAAGAAGCATTTGGTAGATTTTTTCACTTAGGGATCTTAAGAGACTATGCTAGAATAGTATAGCTCGATATGATTGGGATAGGTAGGGTGAAAAAAAGAGCCTCCTCTAATGTTAACCCATGCACCCTAACATATTCATCTAGTCGATTAAGCCCCAAAATATGAAGTACACAAAATATCACTCTAGACAAGTTTTTGTTGAATGTAAATGATTCTTTTTTATAAATTTTCATACATCATTTCCATGGTCAAATGGTTTGGAGATATAAAATTTGATAGAGATTATTGTGGATATAACCTATTTGTAGTTGTAGGTTTATATGGAACATTCATAATTTCCATGGATTTTGATAACTAGTCCATCATAGGTTGATAGTTTTTTGTACTTAGGGCTCTTAAGAGACTACACCAAAATAGTGTATCTTGGAATGATCAAGATAGTTGGGGTGAAAAATAGGGTCTTGCCTAGCATTAAATATCTCACCTCGACATGTTGGTGTAGAACTTGGCTTTATCTACCAATGAAAAAAAAAAAAAATGGCTCTCAACAAGTTTTTGTTGAATGTAAATTCAATGCTCTTTACAACTTTCCATACATTGTTGCCACAATTAAATGGTTTGAGGATTGAAAACAATGAAAGAAGTTATTGTGTGTTAGTGAGGGGATTTTTCTTTATTTAAATATATCAATCAAAACTACATAGCCTTGTTGATAAAGCCAAAGTTCCTAGCAGCAAGGAAAGATCACCATTTCATTGGTGATTTTCCTCTAAATTTTGATGAATTACAACTCCCTCAGATGGTTTGATTAACCATCAATGAATATGATTTTAACTAGAAAGTAAGAAAGGTGTACTAACATTGACTTATAACCAAAGTTCAATGTGATAATATAGGATGAAAATTATCAATCTTTTGACTCAAAGATCAAACATGATTGGTTTCATTCTCAAAGCAGTTGGACACAAAAGAGAAATATAATTCACAAAGGAATGAATTTCAAACATACAACCAACATCACAGGTATATATATATATATATATAATGCTCAAGCTTCAACACTGAAAGTTGTAATCCAAAATTATCTCTTTATTTCTTTTTACATCACAATGTAATTCAGAAACTAAAATCCAAACCCTGCCTAAGTCCATCAAGAGTAAATTAATAGATCCTCATTTTGGATCTTTACCGTTAATGTAACTATTTTCACCCAAGCGAGAACACCACTAACTATCACCTATCCCTTACATAACCAAGCCTAAAGAGCATTTATGACTATTTTAAATGCATCATAATTACATGGGTAAGTGCACCAAGATGGTGCAAAAAAAGGGCATCAAAAGTGGTGACTTTTTTTTCTTTATGAAATTAGCTAAACCTGAACTTGGAGGAGTAATTTAAGATTTATTCACTCAAAATTTGAAGATACCAAAAGAACAAGAATTGTAGTACTCTGAATATAGTTTCTAAACTACTAAAGTTTTTCAAAAATGGATAATATTAAGAGTCCTCGAATGCTTCATGCACACAAAGTGTTCCTTTTTTTCATAAAAACATAACATAGTGTCTAGCGTGCGCCCCTCACATTTTTTTGTTGCATTTAGTATTTTTAGAAACCCTTTGGTATAAATATAGTTAAGAGTGAGTACTAGAAGTTGTATATGTTTTTAATAATTTTTTATTGAGTACTTTTTTTAATGATTTTTTAAAGTGGATGCATCCTGAAAATCACATCATCGAGCGTGCGCATCACATAACTTGCACCAAAATAATAATAAAAAAAATATTTTTTCAATTCCTAAAGAATGAAGTGTAGAATTTTTTTTTTTCAAATTTGGACAAGTAGGTCAAAAGTTATTAAAAAAAATCAATACATATGTCTCTAATAACTATGGAAACATTAGCGAAAGAAATTAAAAATAAACATGTTAATGTAGTTCAAATCTAAAAATATATATGGTTACGAAGCTTAGAAGACTTGTGAAATTATGGTGGTAATTTTCCTAAAATTTTATTTATAATGTGTGCACCTGATGATGAGCAAGTTGAAAAATGAGAATGGAGAAAATTACATGAAAACAAGGAAAATGAACCATTCAAGCCTAAGGCTTGTCATCCAAGCCTAAGTACAAGAAAAAACATATACGTGTTTTGTGCAAGACAAAATGCGTACATGTTTTGTGCAAGACAAAACGCGTACATGTTTTGTGCAAGACAAAACACGTACATGTTTTGCGCAAGACGAAACACATATATGTTTTGTGTAAGACAAAACGTGCTTGTAATTTTTTCAAGCCAAATGTGGATGTGTTTTTGTCAAGCCAAAACGTGCATGTGTTTTTGTCAAGCCAAAACTTGTACGTTTTTTTGTCAAGCCAAAATGCACACATGTTTTTGTCATGTCAAAATGTGTACGTGTTTTTGTCAAGCCAAAACATGTATGTATTTTATAAAATATAAAATGTGTGTTTGTTTTGTAAAATATAGAACACGTGTGTTTGTAAAATACATAACACGTGTGTGTTTTGTAAAATACAAAAAACGTGTGTGTTTTGTGAAATACAAAACACGTGTGTGTTTTGTGAAATACAAAACACGTGTGTGTTTTGTGAAATCATAACACGTGTGTGTTTTGTGAAATACATAACACGTGTGTGTTTTGTAAAATTAAAGGTAAAAAAAGAAGAAAATAAATAAATTTTCAGTTCATGTATCATGTAAATAAAATGAAATTAGTGAAGAGGGGATAAAACTAAAATCACTAAGTATCTTATTTTAGAGGAATTTTATTGAGAAAATGTGTCTCAACCTTGCAATTACCTAAGGTACTATTCATCCAACCATGATGGGGGGGGATAATGTTCGTGTTTCCTCTAGATCTCTAAGTGGTGATACTCTTGTGAGAAGCTTGCTCTGTAAGTACATTGTAATCTTTGTGATTTTTGAATAATATATTGGGTGGATTTTGGAGTGTGGGGTTTTTCTCCCAAAAGGGTTTTCCCCATGTAAATCACTATGTTGTGGTATGCATGATATTTATGTCTATTTTTGTTTAAGTTTATGTAACTATTAAAGATCTATAAATTTTTTGCATTATTCTCCTCTCAAGATTAGTGTACGAAGTTGTTCTGCTACCTTAACTTCCTTACATGTGATATTAGAGTCTGATTACCTTTGGTTTTAGTTGTGGGTTGTTGGGGTTTTAAACTAATCTAGATTTGAGTGGGAGCTTGTGCAAAAGATATTTTGTGATCTTATTGCAGGAATTTTTAGATAGAAAGTTCATCAAGGACAATAGAGGTGGATAAATTTTCTAAAAATAATTTTGAAATGTGGAAGCTGAAGATGGAGGATATGTTGATAGATCGAGATTTATGGGAAGTTGTTGATGAGAATGTTTCAAGGCCTATAGATCCTACTTAGGTTGCTCAATATGATGTTATGGACCGTAAAACAAAGGGTCTAATTAGATTATGCTTGGCAACCTTTGTTTTAATCAATGTCCATGAAGAGACCTCTGCACAAAAATTATGGAAGAAGCTTGGTGAGATGTATCAAGCCAAATATTTAGTGAACAAGATTTTCTTGAGGAATAAATTGTATTCCTTGAGAATGTAAGAGGGTGGAAAAATCACAGACCGCCTGGAAGCATTCAATATGCTGGTGGATCAATTGGTGTCAAAATGGATGAGGAGGAGAAATGTCAGATCCTGCTTTTCTCTTTTTCTGATTCATGGGATTCTCTTATTATGGCTATTGGGAGTATTGTTATATTAAAGACTGAATATGTGGTGGGTTCTTTGCTTTTTGAAGAGATGAGGAGGAAGGTATCCATCAATGCCAAGGAGGCCCTAAATGTTCATGGAAGACCTAAGGAAAAGGCAAGAAGAATAAGAAGCACGACAAATCCAAGTCCAAGGGGAGATCTAAGTCTCTTGGAAAGTTTAAAGTTATTTGCTTGAACTGTAGTAAGCTTGGACATGTTCATAAGGACTGCAAAGAAAAGAAGAAGAAAGAGAAGAAATTTTACTATGGTTATGAGTCTGAGAAGGATGATGGTGATGCATTCATTGCATCTTTGACAACTCATATAGGTAATGATGCATGGTTAATTGACTCAAGTGCATCTTTCCATATGACCTTTAATAGAGATTGGTTTTCTAAATATGAAGAGTTTGATGGAGGTAAGGTGTGCTTGGGTGATGATTCTCATTTAGACATTATTGATTGTGGTAAAGTTAAAATCAGGTTTCCTGATGGTAGAATAAAAAGGATTAATGGTGGGTTTCATATCCCTGGTTTAGCACAAGATTTGTTATTTGTGAGAAAACTAATAGATGCATGTGTGCAAGTAGTATTTTTTGATGCAAGATGCAAGATGGTCAGTGGTGCTATGTTGATTTCTAGAGGTGTTAGATATGGCACATTGTATAATCTTAATGCATGCACTGTTGAGTGCAATAGTACTTCTATGCAGAGCAAGTCTATGGAAGAAGTGAGGGTTTTAGCTTCAGCAGATGGTCATGGATTTTGGGTACCCAAGTGTGCTCTTTCTTCTAAATCAAAGTTACCTACAAAGAAAACTATGTTATGGCACTAGAGACTTGGCCACATTGGAGAAAAGGGTCTAAGGAATTTGAAAAATAAAAACATTGTTGAAGGTTTTTCTGATTGTAATCTTAAATTTGATTTATGTGAGCATTTCATTTACGAAAAAAAAACCACATTTAGTTTTACTTAAGTTCTCATAAATCTTGTGGTATATTGGATCTTATTCATTCTAATGTGTTTGGTCCTATAGATGTTCCTTCAATTGGTAAATTCATATATTATGTTTCATTTATTGATGATTATAGAAGAAGTATATGGGTATATTTTCTAAAGAGTAAATCTAAAGTTTTCAATCGATTTAAAGAATTTAAAGTAATGGTTGAGTTGTAGATGAGAAAGAAAATAAAATGTTTGAGGACTAATAATGGTAGTGAATTTTTCTCTAATGATTTTGATAGATTCTATAAAGATTGTGGTATTCATGGACAAAAGAAAACTCCATATTCTCCACAACAGAATGGAGTTGCAAAAATAATGAATAGGACACTGATGGAGAAGGTTATGAGTATGTTGAAAGGTGCTAGTATAAAATAAAGGTTTTGGACAGAAGTTGTTGCCATTGCTTTTTACCTGATTAACAGGTATCCTATATTAGCTCTTGTTGATAAGAAACCTATAGAGGCATGATCGGGTCACAATCCTTCATTAAGATATCTTAGAGTTTTTGGTTGTGAGGCATATCCACATGTTCCAAAAGGAGAAGCAAAGAACAAGGTTGTGAAATTTATCTTCATTAGATACAGATATGGTGTGAAAGGATACAAGCTATGGGATCCTGTTGCACAAAAGGTAATACATAGTAGAAGTGTTATTTTTAGAGAAACTAAGCCTTCTTCTATTACATTGCATCCAAAAAAAAAGTAAAGAAGAAGATATGATTCAATTTCCTTCTACAATTGAGAAAGTTGAAGAGGTCCATGGATAGACAAGAAGTTGAGAGCTCATCTAGCTCTGAATCTTCAAAATAGGAGGAAGAACCTCCAATTCAACTTATTTGTAGGTCTACAAAGCATTGACAACCATGTAAAAGGTATTCACCTAATGATTGGAGTATTATTTTTTCTTTGACTACTAACATGGATGAACCCATATCAGTAGAAGAGGCATTAGGTATGAATGATGCAGAATCCTGGAAGATTGCTATGGATGAAGAACTGGAAGCTTTAAAAAAGAATGATACATGGGATCTTGTACCATTTCCCGAAGGATGAAAACTTGTTGGTTGCAAATGGGTGTTCAAGAAAAATATTGGTTTAGATGGAAGTATTGAGAAATACAAAGCAAAGTTGGTTTGCAAAAGGTTACTCTTAGGTTGAGGGTGTTGATTATGGTGAGATATTTTCTCCTATTGCAAAAATGACATCCTTTAGATTTTTGCTTTCTATTGCTATTGCTTATGATTTAGAGGTTGAGAAAATGAATGTGAAAATTGCTTTCATTCATGGTGACTTGGAGGAGGATATTTGTATGACATAGCCAAAGCACTACATGGTGAAAGGTAAAAGTAAATTAGTTTGCAAATTGAAGAAATATTTGTATGACCTAAAACAAAGTCCTAGGATGTGGTACTATAAATTTGATACGTATGTGTTGAGTTTGAGATTTGATCATTCTAAATTAGATCATTTTGTTTAGTATAAAAATGATGGTGATTGTTTTCTATTTATTTCATTATATGTTGGTGATATGTTATTTATTGGTAAAAGTATGATTTTAGAACTAAAATCTCAACTTGCTGCTAAATTTGAAATGAAAGATCTTGGTGCAACTAAACACATTCTTGGAATGGAAATTAAAAGAGATAGAGTGAACAGAAAGCTATGGCTTGGCCAAATTAAATATGTCATCTCAATTTTACAAAGGTTTGATATGCAAGCTTGTAGACCATTGTGTGTTCCTATTTCAGTGGAACAAAGTTATCTATTTTAGATTTTCCAACATCTCCATTAGAGATGGAAGACATGAGAAGAGTGCCTTACCAAAGTGCAATTGGAAGTTTGATGTATGCTATGGTTTGTACTAGACCAAACATTTCCCAAGCAGAGGGAGTTATTTCTAGATATATGTCTAATCCTAGTAGAGTTCATTGGGATGTAGTTAAAAGATTCCTTAGGTATTTGTGTAGTACCTTATATTATTCCTTATGTTATCATATCAATATGACTAAAGACGAGTTTTTCCTTGATATTCATGGTTATGTGGATTCATATTGGGTAGGTGATGTTGATAGCAAAAGATCCACCAGTGCTTATGTGTTTACTTTATTTGGTGGTACAATTAGTTGGATGAGTAAGCAATCGGCTATGGTTGCTTTGTCCACTACTAAAGTAGAGTATATGTCAGCTACTCATGCTTGTAAAGAATCCATTTGGCTTAAGAGATTATGTTTAGATATTGGAATAAAACAAGGTGCAGTGACAATTTATTGTGATAGTTAGAGTGTGATATGTCTAGCCAGGAACTTGAAACTTCATGCTAGGACCAAGAAAATTGATGTATACTATTATTTTGTTAGAGATATGGTCGAAGATGGCAGGGTGAAGCTAGTTAAGGCAGAGACTTTGATGAATGTTTCTAATTCTTTAACTAAGCCTATGAGCACTGAGAAGTTCAGATGGTGTTTAGAGACTATGGGCCTTTCAGCCCCTAGCAATTAGGAGATGATGATGAAACCCTTCCATTGTACTTGCAAGGTGTTCAACAAGAAGGAGATTTGTTGAGAAAACACATAGCCAGGGGTCCAAGGGCAGCGTGCCCTAGTGGGGGCTCGGGGGCAACGCCCCTAGAAGCCAAATTTATACACTTTATTATTGTAAATCTAGATCATTCATCATTATTTCTCATTTCTGATGACCAATATTTTATTAGCTTGAATTTTCTTAGAAGGAAACCCTATTTTATGGGGGTGATGTATTAAAACTATGTATTGTGATGTATTCTAAGAGTCTGATAGCAGTCGTGTTGCCTCTAGATCTCTAAGTGGTGATATTCCTATGAGAAGCTTTCCCTGCAAGTATATTGTAATATTTTTTTATTTATGAATAATATATTGGGCATCTTTTGGAGTGTGGAGTTTTTCTCTCAAAATGGTTTCCGCCACGTAAATTATTGTGGTGTGGTATGCATGATATTTATTTCTATTTTTTTTTAAGTTTCTATAACTGTTAAAGATCTGTAAAAGTTTTGCATTATTCTCCTCTTAAGATTAGAGTAGGAAGTTGTTCTGCTACCTTAGCTTCCTTACAAAATTAATATATATAGAATTATAATATATATATATATTAAAAATTAAAAATTGGGAAATTATTTATTTATGTATGCAAAGGAAAATCAACACAATCTCAATTTTACATTTAAGTACCACTATTGTTATCTAAAATCTATTGTTACTTTATCACTTTGATAATATATATTGCAAACATTAAATCATAAATGAAACAAGATAGTAATAAGTTATTATAGGCATTATAAGTGTGCATTCAATTAGCTTTCATTTGTATAATCTAGGAGTTATAATGTTTAGGTTTGAGGGTATAGGAACCTTGAGGGTTGAAGGTATAAGGATTATGGTAGTGTATAGGTTTTATGAACTAGGACTGAGTGTAGGGTTTAGAGTGTAGGGTAGTATATGATATATAGTGTATAGGGTTGAGAGCATATCATTTAGGAAATTGAGTGTACAGGGTCAAGGGTTCATCCCCTAGGGTCTGAGAACTAAATTTAAGGGATATGGTTTAGGGTTGAGGGTATATGATATAGGGTTTAGGGTTGAGTGTATATGGTTGAGGTTTTATTACATAGGCCTTAGGGTCCAAGGTCAAGAGGGATAGAGTTTAGGGTCATGAGGGTATATGGTATAGGGTTGAGGATTGAGGGTTTAACCTATAGGATTTAAGGCCTAGGGTTGAGAGATATGGTTTAAGGTTGAGGGTATAAGGTATAATTTTTAGGGTTAAGGGTATAGGGTATAGGGTTGAGTATATGGCTTAGGGTTTAAACTTTTGGCTTTAGCTCCTAGGGTTGAGGGATAAGGTTTTGAGAATTGACAATATAGGGTATAGGGTATAGACTTTAGTTCCCTAGAACTACCTCTCTCTAACTAGACTCTCTCTCTTTATGGTTTAGTATTGAGGGATAGGGTTTAGGGTTGGTTGTATAGGGTATCTAGGGTTTAGGGTTGTGGGTATAGAGCTTAGGGTTATGGGTATATAATTTAGGGTTAAGTGTATAGGTGTTAGGGTTAAGTGCATATGGTTTTGGTAAGTTAAATCCATTGTAATTCCAAATAGTAGAAAAACACATGCATGCTTTGTTAAGTTAAAATAACGTACATGTTTTGTAAAGCTATATAGATCACCTGACATCCAAATCAACTAGATCAAGGAGGTCAAGGAGATCAACTAGATCAATGAGTTCGAGGAGATCAACTATATGATGATTAGGAATGGCTTATGTTTTAATGATGATTATGATATCAATGTACTAATAATTATGTTTGTATTGGTGTATGCAATTTATGACATATACAGGTGAATGTTAATGTAGATATATGTATTTAGTTTAAAACAAATCTAGAATGTATCTAATGTTTAGAATGAATATGTATGTTGTTGAAATGACATGTAATAAACATGTAAGATGATAAGATGCTTAGAATAACAAATCTAAACACTTAAGATGAAAACATGAAGTGATGATAAGATGCTTAGAATAAAAAATCTAAACACTTAAGATGAAAACATGAGATGGTGATAATATGCTTAGAATAACAAATATAATGATGAAGGGTACTCCCCTTACAAATGGAAACTCACCACAACACATAGGTTTGCACAACAAAAATGCAAAGAGAACAATGATATTTTATTGATTTTGAAATGGAAAACAAATTACAAAATTTCATGGACTAATTCATTATAAACATCAAATATAATCGATCAAATATACAGATCAGGCATTCAATCTCTTCTTTACTATCTCACAGTCCACATCCTCTTATCTTCCCCCCCTTATTATCTTTGTTGTTTTACTTATACTTCTCTTTAGGTCAAATTTCCTTGTCGATTGTCTTAATATCGCCTTGTCATCCAATGAACATCCAATCTCCCAGGTAGTTATCCATTCATCCGCTTCCAACCATTGGCTTCAAGTTTGATCTCATTCACCCAATGGTCATGTTAATCCACAACTGATGAGGGCCACATCACCCAAAAACCACACAAATCATAATAATAGATACCAACATAGAAGATGCAAGAAAAAAACAACTCACATTCAATTATTTTCAAAAAATTTAATTACAGATTCAAAACTTACATGCTACAACGTCATGGGCTTGATTCATTACAACAAAATCAACTATAAAAACAAAATATATTATTCAGAGCCATAATCTACACTAATGGAGCCACCTTCTACAACCCCCACTTATCCCTTTTTATTTAACCCAATAACCACCCTAGAATGTTCTAGAAAGTGTAACTTTCCCTTATGTTTTGGCACCAAAAGTCTCATTGTTTGATTTCTTGCCTAGGAAGATATTTTGATAAAATTTACTTTTTAGTGGGGCAACTTTGCGGGGCCATAACTTTTGATCTGGGTGTCTAATTTTCTATTATAACATATCATTGGAAAGTTCTCAAAGAGATCTACAATTTTGAACCATCAAAGATTGGTTTGTCCACTTTTTGAGCAGTTTTGGGTCCTCTAAAATTTTCATATTTTAATTTGAAATTGCATTGGAGAAATTTCTCAAGATGAAAAATTTAATATCTCCCAAACTGTGCAGGGTATTGAGACAATTCTTTCATGACCAAAATTGTTTTTTCAATTTTGCTCCTTGGGGTAAATTTTTAGGTCCATATGAGCTTGTTTAGGTTGACTTACAAAAAATAGTAAGTGACCATTTTTCACATTTTATGACTTCTAATTGTCTTACACCCCTTAAGTGCCATAATGGGACTCAAAACAACTAAATAAAATAAGGAAAAATAACTTTTTTTTGTGATGTGCAATATTGCCCTACACCACTGGATGCTCCTACATCAAACACCCAGGGTAATTTGAAAAGTGACCCTATCACTTCTCAGCAATTAGAGGGTAACCAAGATGATTAACCTTAGCCTTAGACAACCATGATTAATCTTCAATAGGCCTCCCTCTCCACTTCACCAAGTGTTTTGCATACTACTTGTTTCTTGTGCTTCTACCCACATGACTATCAAAAATTAATTCTATCTCCTTTTCTGAAGTAGGTGCTGGAATATTCCATTGTGCTTCCATTATTTCTTCATCAATTCCTCCTTCATGATATTTTGTTAAATATGAGATGTTAAACATAGGTGAAATATGAATTCCATCAGGCAACTCTACCTCATATGCATTTCTTGAATCATGCTTCTTCAAGATCTTACATGGTCCAAACTTCTTCATCTTCAACTTGTTGTATGTACCAACTAGAAAGCTCTCCTTTTGCAAATGAACCATGAATTCATCTCCTATCTAGAACTCCTTATACCTCCTTTTTTGATCTTCCTTATCATTATATTGTGAGTTCATCTTATTAATATGTTTCTTCACCTCATGCAAATTATTTAGTTGCTCAGCAAAATCTTTAGCCTTAGCACTACTCTTCTCTCTCTTATCCATCTTTCTCAGTTCAAAAGTAGTTCTTGGACTACTCCCATACACAATCTAGAATCGTGATTTACTAGTGCTCCTATTGAAAAAATTGTTGTAAGAAAATTCTTCATGTGGTATAATCAAATCCCATCCCTTGGGCTTATCTCCTACTAAGCATCTTAGCAAGTTACCCAAAATCCTATTCACTGCCTCTATTTTTCCATCAGTTTGTGGATGGTGTGCATAACTAAACTTCAAATCTGTCTTCAACTTCTTCCATAATATCCTCCAGAATTACCCAACAAATTTGGTATCTATATCTGAAACTATACTCTTCAGTAGACCATGTAGTCTCACTACCTCTATGAAAAACAACTTTGCAATATGAACAACCTCACTGGTCTTATGACATAGAATGAAATGTGTCATCTTTGAAAATTTATCCACCACCACGACTATGGAATCATTCCCCTTTCTGTGTCCTTGACAAGCCAAGAACAAAATCCATGCTAATATCCTCCCATGGCCTCTTAGGTACAGGTAATGGCTAATACAATCCAATATTTTGACTTGTTCCTTTCGCCATCTAACATAATCTGCAACTCTGTACAAACTTATTCACATTTTGGTGTAACTGTGGCTAGTATTAATTATCACTAACAAGAGCAATGGTCTTATGTTGACCGAAATGTCTAGCCAATCCTCCACTATGCTTCTTGATTAGATTCTCTCTCATAAAACTCCTTGGAATGCACAATTGGCTTCCTCTAAACAACATCCCATCTTGGATTAGGAAATCCAGCCATCTTTTCCTATCCAATGTGATACAGGAGCATCTAGGGTGTAAGAGAAATCTTGCATCACCCAAAAAAAATATGTCGTTTCTTTTCAATAAGGGCTAAACTTGGCAAGGTTACTATTTTTAGTAAGTTTGCATTTATGCACAGTTGGACACGAAATTGTACACAGATCTCCAAAATGGTAAATTCAAGCCAATGGTGAAGAAATCACTTCAATATCATTTGTCATTTGAAAGATATTAAAATTTCAATTTCCGAAAATCCTATTAAAATATTCAAAGTCAATTTTGTGGCACTTAGAGGCTTTGGATGGGCCCAAAAATGGGCAGAAAACAAAAGTAGTCAGCCTTGTTGTCTCAGCAAAGGGTCTTAAAATGGATCCAGAGAAGATGAGAGCTATCCTTGAATAGCCTACGCCATAGGAGCAGAAATTTTTTTTGATATGTTGAAGAAGGAAGTCACAGAGCAACCTGTTTTGGAACTTCTAGATTTCAATAAGGTCTTTCAGGTAGATTATGATACTACTGGCATTGCCATATGAATTTTTTTGAGTAAAGAAGGTAAGCCTATTTCCTATTTTAGTGAGAAGTTGAATGATGCTAAGAAGAAATATTTTGTCTATGATTAGGATTTTTATGCTATAGTTAAGGCTTTGAAGAAATGGAGACACTATTTATAGAGTTAAACCAAAGGCACTTAAAATGGGTTGATTTTTTGTAGAGTTATACTTTTGTTTTGAAGCACGGGAGTGGAAGGTCAAATAAAGTTGTATATGCCTTGAATAGAAGGAAAATTTTTTTGATAGAGATGAATATAGAGGTTGCTGGGTTCAATGAACTCAAGAGTTTGTATCCTGAAGATCTAGACTTTGCATAAGATTGGAAGGCTTGTTTGGAACTTGTTACATTGGATAGAAAAATATGGTTGGATTTCACAATCCAAGATGGGATGTTGTTTAGACGAAGCCAGTTGTGCATTCCAAGGAGTTCTATGAGAGAGAATCTAATCAAGGAGAAGCATAATGGAGAATTGGCTAGACATTTCAGTCAAGATATTACCATTACTTTGGTTAGTGAGAATTATTACTGGCCACAGTTACAACAAGATGTGAAGAAGTTTGTACAAAGTTGCAAAGTATGTCAAATGGTGAAAGGAACAAGTCAGAATACTGGATTGTATCAACCATTACCTATACTTGAGAGGCCATGGGAGGATATTAGCATGGATTTTGTTCTTGGATTTCCAAGGACATAGAGAGGGCATGATTTCATATTTTTGGTAGTGGATAGATTTTCAAATATGGCACATTTCATTCCATGTCATATGACCAATGATGTTGTTCATATTGCAGAGTTGTTTTTCTGAGAGGTAGTGAGACTACATGGTCTACCAAAGAGTATAGTTTCAAATAGAGATACCAAATTTTTTGGTTATTTTTGGAGGACATTATGGAAGAAGTTGAAGACAAATTTGAAGTTCAGTTCTACACACCATCCATAGACTTATGGAAAAATGGAGGTGGTGAATAGAAGGTTGGGTAACCTACTAATATTTTTAGTAGGAGATAAGCCCAAGGGATGGGATTTGATTATAGCATGGGAAAAAATTTCTTACAACAATTTTTTCACTAGGACCATTGGTAAATCACCATTCCAGATTGTGTATGAGGTAGTCCAAGAACTGCTTCTAAATTGAGAAATATGGATAAGGGGGAGAAGAGTAGTGCTAAGGTTGAATATTTTGCTGAGCACCTAAAGAATTTGCATGAAGAGGTGAAGAAACATATCAATAAGATGAGCTCACAATATAAGGCTAAGGAAAATCATAAAATGAAGTATAAGGAATTCTAGGTAGGAGATGAAGTCATGGTTCATTTGTGAAAGGAAAGGTTTCCAATTGGTACATACAACAAGTTAAAGATGAAAAAGTTTGGACCATGCAAGATCCTGAAGAAGTATGATTTAGGAAATGCATATGAGGTAGAGTTGCCTAATGAAATTCATATTTCACTTGTGTTTAACATCTTAGATTTAACAGAATATCATGAAGGAGGAATTGATGAAGAAATAATAGAAGCACAGTGGAATATTCCAGCACCTACTTCAGAAAAAGAGGAGATAGAATAAATTTAGGATAGTCGTGTGGGTAGAAGAACATGAAACAAGCAATATGTAGAGTACTTGGTGAAGTGGAGAGGAAGGCCTATTGAAGATTCATCATGGTTGTTTGAGGCTGACATTAACCATCTTGGTTTCCCTCTAACTCTTTAGAAGTGACAGGGTCACTTTTCAAATTACCCTGCATGTCTGATGCAGGAGCATCTAGGGTGTAAGAAAAATCTTGCATCACCCTTAAAAAATATGTTGTTTCTTTTCAATAAGGGCTAAACTTGGCAGGGTTACTATTTTTAGTAATTTTGCATGTATGCATGGTTGGACATGAAACTATACAAAAACCTCGAGAATGGTAAATTGAAGCCAATGGCGAAGAAATCACTTCAATACCATTTGTCATTTGAGATATATTTGTGACCAATGACATGGTGAAGGTTAACTACACCCGATCCACATGAATTTGAGGCATATTTAACCCACTAAGCATTAATCCCAATAAGACCATTCACTGTAAACAAAGACCAAGAAGCCATTAAAACTAACATTCTAAATCATGAAAGCTTGAAAACCCTCTAATCTAATACATTGAAACTTATCCTATTGGGGAGTGGTGTTGCATTGATGTGGAATGGCAACCCTTTTCCTAATCCCTTGGATAATGAGCTTATTTAAATCAATTTTATTGAAGAAAATTAATGAAACCATTGATAGATGTGTATGAAAACATGATTTAAATCTAAATGAATATGATGCAAACTATTTTTGTTGGAGTTAAAATGACACTGAGAAGGGGGGGGTGAATCAGTGTCTTAATAGATTTGACCAATTTTCACAAATTCAAAAACATAGCTCAGATTTGATCTCAATATTACTCTAATTAATGCATTCATGAGTTGAATGTAATCATTCATAAACATAATTGAGAACAGTAATAATCCCAATAGTGAACTAAAACAACAACAACACAGAAAAGCAGTGAGCACACAGAAGAACAAAGAGACAAGATTTTTCCGAGTGGAAAACCCTCCTAGGGTATAAAAACCATTCCTAAAATGCCTTGCAGGCTTAATCTTTTTAATCAACCGATCACAATGCCTTATAGGCTGATTTTTGAGCACCCACTCAAGAAGCACCAACCCCTCATTTAGAGATATCTATCTCAAGGAGTACCAACCCCTCAAATTATATTTCTGAAAAAATAATCATGTCTCAGAGGATCTCTTTGTTTTCAGTTAAGCTCATAACTCTCTATTTTTTCATCTACAGAATACCCTAAGGATTAATAATTGAATCCTTAAAATATTACATAGAAAAGAATATTACAATATATCTCTGCATCTTTGTTTTTCAGATTTTTAATACAGAGTATTTCCATACATTTTTGATACAACCAAAGAACAATATTCCAGAGTTACAACCAGAGCACTTACACTATTTTCAACACTGGTTTATATATACATTTCAAGTATGTCTGTTATGAAGAAATCTTCAAAAAGCATTTTTCACAAGATTCTGAAACTCTCTTGCTAATTTTAGAATATGAAGCTGAATAATGACAATCTGTAGATGATGGTAAAAATCAAAAGTAACACCTATCCAGAGGGCTACAGATAATCCATTATTTCAAAACCACAACTGCCCAAAAAAGAAACTCAAAGAATATTCTACCATGTAACCGTTCTGAGATTCGATGCCAATCAATGATGTTAGCCTACAACTATATTTAGAAATTTCCATGCCGGACACAAAGACAAAGTTTGTTAATCGTTCACCAAGACATCCAGATAGTCCTACCGAAGGAAATTAAATCGCCAGCCATTCCCCTTAGTTGTCACTTTCGCCATGACTCATCAGAGTCGGGGAGAAGTCCCAACGAATTCATTGAGTCATACCAAAACACCTCGTGATTCATACTTGATCGCCGAGACATTATCAACCTCTCACCAAAAGCCATTCATTAGACTTTGTCGCCAAGACTTGACGGGTTCGCTAAGACTCTACATCGAAACTCATGAGTCTTACTGAAATTTATTTCATTATCAGCAGTCGGCAAGACACAACAACCTCGCCATGACCTCACTTCGATGAAAAATTTTCTCACTGAAAAGTTCTTTCTTGTGTCGGTCAGCGAGACACAATAGTTCTCTCACCGAAAAGTAACCTTCATTCTCATGTGGGTCACCGTGACAAATTGTTATTGGGGAGACCTTATGTAGATTTCATTATGTTTCACCAAAAGACTTTATCCATTCTGAGTCGCTGAAACAAAAACACACTCTCACCGAGATGTATCCTTCATCCGCCTTCACCAAGACAATGCATAGTCAGGGTGACTTCTCATAGAGCATCCTGTGTCTTACCGAAAGCCCACGTGATCATTCCTATTCGCCGAGACAACTCAAAGCCTATGCCGACAAGGTCCATATGTATTTCATCAGTGAGACCCATAGGGTTCACTATGACTTCACACCGAAAGCAATATGTCTGGCCGAAGTGAATCTTTAATGTGCCAATCGGTTGATGTAACAAGTCAAACTCGCCAAGAAACAATGCCGATGAAGGATCACTTATGCCGATGAACCTCCTTATGTATTAGTCGATGAGACCCGACTCATTTGGAAAGACCTCTTAGCGGTGAAAAATACTCATGCCCATAGACCTTTCCTCTATCACCAAGACCACGTGAATGTCACACCGAAAGCTGCCTGTATGTAAAATAAAATCATTATGACATCAGAAACATCTTGACGATAGGCAACACAGACATTTATCAAAAAAAAAAGGATCGGGGAGACCCTAGCATTCTCACACCGATATGTTCTTTCTTGTACAAATAAGATAACCTGATACAAGATAGAGCATGAGAAACCAATATGAAACTATCAACAAGTAGAATCAACTGAAAGGGATTTTGTCATCAAGGACAAACCATATGATCACAACGTAGAACCAACAAACTCCCCCTTTTTCCTTGATGGAAAAACACAAATGACTCTCCCCCTTTTTGCCTCAATGAAAAAGAATAGAAGAAAAAATATGCATTGCCATAACACAACTGAAGCCAACCAAAAATATCATGAGAAACAGCTGCAAAAAAAAAAGAGTAACAGTGCAGCAACCAAGATTGTAGGAGAGCTGTAAGTGAATCAAAATATATAACATGCTCCCCCTAAGCTGAAGGTTGGTGAATTAGAGAAGTAACTATTGAGAGATAACTCCCAATCGATGTCTCAGCCTTTCAAATAACTCTTTTGCTAAGGGCTTAGTAAAAATATTAGCCACCTGATCTTGTGATCCAACAAAATGTAAACATACTTCATTAGCCAGTACCTTTTCTCACAGAAAATGAAACTTGATAGCAATATGTTTAGTGCGAGAGTGAAAAACAGGATTTTTGGAGATATTTATCGCACTTGTGTTATCATAGAGAATAGAAATAGGTTTAGGAACTCCAATACCCATATCAGATAGAGTTTGACTCATCCAAAGAACTTGAGTACAACATGAAGTGGCAGCAATGTATTTTACTTCAGCAGTAGAGAGAGAAATGAATTATTGTTTCTTGTTGTGCCATGCCACTAAACGATCACCAAGAAAGAATGCAACACCACTAGTGCTTTTCCTATCATCCAAACAACCAACCCAGTTAGCATCAGTATATGCAATCAATGAAAAATCATTGCTTCTAGGATACCAAAGACCATAATTAAGAGAGCCCTGAATATATTTAAAATTCCTTTTAACAGCAGTGACATGGGATTCTTTAGGTGATGCTTGAAACCGTGCAATAGTGCAAACTACCTGCATAATGTCAGGTCTAGAAGCAGTAAAATATAACAGATTGCCAATCATTGATCTATATTCAGTTTGATTTGTATTAGGAGAATCATCAACCTTAGTAAGTTTGCATCCAGTAACCATTGGAGTGCTAACTGGATGGCATCCATCCATCTGAAATCTCTTAAGCATCTCTCTAGCATACTTGGTTTGAGAAAGAAATATTCCATTTTCACGTTGAGAGATTTGAAGACCCAAGAAGAAATTTAATTCTCCTAATAATGACATTTCAAATTCAAATTCCATTAGCTGAGAGAATTTTTTACTCAAAGTAACATTGTTGTAGCCAAAGATAGTGTCATCAACGTAAATTTCAACAATGAGAATATCAGAACCTTCAGTTTTAACATAAATATTGTTGTCTACACCTCCTCTAACAAAACCATTTGAAAGCAAATGATTGTCCATCCTAGAGTACCAAGCTCTAGGTGCTTGTTTTAAGCCATAGAGGGCCTTTTTCAACCTATAAACATGGTTAGGCTTATCTTTGCAAATAAATCCTTCAAGCTGTTCAACATAGACCTCTTCATCTAAGTAGCCATTTAAAAAGGTAGTTTTGACATCCATTTGATAAACAGTAAAGTCTTTATAAACAGAATAAGCCAAGAATATTCTGATAGATTCTAATCTAGCAACATGTGCAAAGGTTTCACCAAAATCAATACCTTCTTGTTGAGCATAGCCTTTGCAGACAAATCTTGCTTTGTTGCAAACAACATTGCCATTTTCATCAAGCTTGTTTCTGTATATCCATTTTCCTCCAATGACATTCTTGTCATCTGGTCTTGGGACTAACTGCCAAGTCTGATTTTTCTCAATCTGATCTATTTCTTCCTACATAGAATTAACCCAACATGAATTTGTGAGAGCTTCATTAAAAAATTTAGGCTCAAACTGAGTAACTAAACAAAAATAAATTTGTGCCTTTTCATCAAATTCTATAGCCTTTCTTCTAGTTTGAACTCCTGCATTTTTATCCCCAATAATCTGATGTTTGGGGTGATATTTAGCTAGAGATTTTGATGCAACCTTTTCAGGACTTGTTTCATTTTTAGGGCTTGCTGAATCAGTATTAGGCTTTGCTATTTCAGCTCCTTCTGAAATTATTTCTAGTTCAAGTTCTTCCTCATTATCTTGCAAAGATTCAGCATACAAATGTGGTCTTTCATCAAATTTTACATTAACAACTTCAACAATCTTATTAAGCCTTTTTTTAAGGAATTTATAAGCTTTGTTGTGAGTTGAGTATCCCAAAAAGATACCCT
This sequence comes from Sequoia sempervirens, assembly GCA_007258455.2. Taxonomy (NCBI): domain Eukaryota; kingdom Viridiplantae; phylum Streptophyta; class Pinopsida; order Cupressales; family Cupressaceae; genus Sequoia; species Sequoia sempervirens. The sequence continues at coordinate 161,093 of VDFB02252449.1, forward strand.
CATCACTCTTTGATTGAAAGCTCCCAAGGTTATCATCATCTTTCTTGATAAAACACTTCCAAAAATTTTAAAGTGTTTGACAGAAGCAGTTTTTCCATACCAAAGTTCATAAGGAATGTGTTTAGATTTCACCCTAAGCTGCACTCTATTCAAAATTTATATAGCTATATGAACAACTTCTTTCCAATACATATCAAACAACTTAGCTTCATCTAGCATGGTTCTAGCCATTTCTTTTATAGTTCTATTCTTACGTTCAACTACCCCATTTTGTTGAGGTGTTTTTGTTGTAGCATACTGTCTTTTAATGTCGTGTTGTTCACAGTAATCAATAAACTCTTAAGAAGTGAACTCACCTCCTTTGTCAGATCGCATACATTTAAGTTTCAAATCAGATTCCTTCTCAACCAATTTACAAAAGATTTTAAACCTTTCAAATGCTTCTGATTTGTGCTTAAGAAATGTGGCCCAAACCATTCTAGTATAATCATCCACAAACAGCATAAAGTAATTTTCACCATTAATAGACCTTGTTCTGGTTGGTCCACATAAATCAGTATGTACAAGCTGTAAAGGTTTTGAAGAAGAATGTTCTTTTGTTTTGAAACTGATTTTTGTTTCTTTACCACTTCGACATTCTTTGCACACAGAATTTTCTGGCTTGTTAAGGATTGGTAAACCTCTAACATTCTAATTCTTACTGATTCTAACCAGATTTTCAAAGTTTATGTGTCCTAATCTTTTATGCCATAACCAGCTCTCTTCAATTTGTCCCATTAAACGCATACCTTGATTATTGTCATTGCTTGATGTGTCGAGAAGATTGTACACATTTCCTTTTGTCCTCCTTCCAGCTGCAATGGCCTTTCCAAGCTTGTTTTTAATCTCACATCCTTGCGAAGTGAAAAGAACATGATATCCACTATCATAGATTTGACTAACACTTAGAAGATTGTGTTTGAGACCTTCCACATAGTACACATTATAGATAGGAGTGTATTCATTCAGAAGAAGTGAACCTCTACCTTTAATTTGAATACCAGAGTTATCACCAAAATTAACATATCCACCTACATAATCTTCAAGATTTATAAACTTATCCTTGTCGCCAGTCATATGGTTAGAACATCCACTGTCCAGGACCCATAAGTCCTTTTTCTTGGAATGAAAATTTGTTTGAACCAACATAGTTTGCTCAATGTTGTTGACAGTCTTAGGTTTCCAAACCTTTTTAATTTTCTGCTGTTTAGATTGCAGATCAGTTCTGCACTATTTGATAGAATGTCCCAAAGTATTGCATTTAAAACATCTGATCTATCTTACAAAACCATAGTGTTGCCTAAGGCCAAACCTGGGTATTCTAGGATTCATAAGACTGCAAGTGCTCACCTTATGGCCAAATTTGTTGCAGAAAAAACAATAACCATGGAAGAAAGGATTGACTCTGTATTAAGATCTATTACCTCTTAAAGACTGAACATGATCCTTACCAAATTCTAAGTGATTTGAACCTGAACCTTTGACTTTAGAAGAGAGGTTTTGTTTTGTATTGTCAATTGAGCATTCATCCTTTTCAAAACCAATACCAGTTTTATCTTTGTACATCTTGTGCTTGTTGAGCATCTCATTCAGTTTTAGAGTTCTTTCGTATTTTTTAATTTCCTTCCTAAGACAGACTACTTCTTGTTCTAGTTTTTGAATTTCTTGATCTTTGCAGCTTACAGTCACTCAAAGACAATCCTCAACTCTTTTAGCTTCTTCAAGTTGAGTTTTCAGAGAGACTATTTCTTGATCAGGTTTATGTTCTTGAGCAAGAACTTGTTTTCTAAGTTTTCTGACCTCTTTTAAAGCACATTTCAGTTCACTTTCAAGATCTAATTCACCTTCTTCAATATTAATGGTGTTTGAATCTTCTTGCTGAGTCATCTCAGCCATGAAAAAAGTTTCATCTTCTTCAACTGATGAATCTTCAGACTCAATATCAGATTCATCCTTACTAAATAGACTTTTCTTCTTTTTGAAATTGAAGTTTCGTTTAGGTTTAAAGGCCTTCTTCTTAGGCTATTTTTCAGTTGTCTCATTGTCACTGATTTGATCATCATAGGGACACTTTGCAGCAAAGTGACCTATTTTTCCACAGTTAAAACATTTAAAGGGAAATTTTCCCTTATATTTTCCTGATCCCTTTTTAAGTCTTCTAACAAAATGGGATCCTTTAGAATCAAACAACTCTGATTCATAGACTTCGACTTTTTCTTTATTTTTAGTGTTAAAGGCAGTTTCTTTTCTTGTTGAATTGTTTTTGCTAGTTCTCATTTCATAGGCAGTAAGTATACCTTGCAAGCTGTCTAAGGTAAGTTTATCAAAGTGTTTCTTTTCTTCTAGGGCTGAAACCTTAGATTCAAATTTGGATGGTAAGGTTCTAACAACCTTTGTGACCACATCAAATTCATTAACCTCTTGACCTAGACCTTTCATTGCATTGACAACTTCATCAACTCTTAGAAAATATTCAGCCACTTTTTCATCATCCTTCATTTTCAACTCCTCAAACTGATGTTTGAGTGTAATGATTTTTGATAGTTTTACTTTCTCATTCCCTTGATATATTGTTTCAAGTTTTTCCCAGATTTCATGAGCAGATTTGCAATGCATGACTTTAATGAACACATCTTTAGTTAACCCACACAAGATGGCATGCTTAGCTTTGGAATTTGTTTCATACCTTTTTTTTTCAACAGCATCTGTGGGAATAGAGGCTGGTACATTGTAATCATTTAAAACAATGCTCCAAACATCAACATCAAAAGAAACAAGAAAAGCTTCCATTCTGATTTTCCAGAACACATAATCTGTTCCATCAAATAACGAAGCTCTGGTTACAGAGGCACTATCTTGAGAATGTGCCATTAAAAACAAACTCCAAGACCAAGATCAATCCAAGGTGATTAAAACCTATTAGAGGACCATACGCTCTGATACCAATTATTGGAGTTAAAATGACACTGAGAGGGGGGGTGAATCAGTGTCTTAACAAATTTGACCAATTTTCACAAATTCAAAAACATAGCTCATATTTGATCTCAATATTACTCTGATTAATGCATTCATGAGTTGAATGTAATCATTCATAAACAAAATTGAGAATAGTAATAATCCCAACAGTGAATTGAAACAACAACAATGCAGAAAAGTAGTGAGCACACAGAAGAACAAAGAGACACAAGATTTTTCCAAGTGGAAAACCCTCCTGGGGTATAAAAACCACTCTTGAAATGCCTTGAAGGCTTAATCTTTTTAATCAACTGATCACAATGCCTTATAGGCTGATTTTTTAGCACCCACTCAAGGAGCACCAACCCCTCGTTTAGAGATATCTATCTCAAGGAGTACCAACCCCTCAAATTATATTTCTGAGCAATAATCATGTCTCAGAGGATCTCTCTATTTTCAGTTAAGCTCATAACTCTCTGTTTTCTCATCTACAGAATACCCTAAGGATTAATAATTGAATCCTTAAAATATTACATAGAAAAGAATATTACAATATATCTCTGCATCTTTGTTTTCCATATTTTTAATACAGATTATTTCCATACACTTTTGATACAACCAAAGAACAATATTCCAGAGTTACAACCAGAGCACTTACACTATTTTCAACACTGGTTTATATATACATTTCAAGTATGTTTGTTATGAAGAAATCTTCAAAAAGCATTTTTCACAAGATTCTGAAACTCTCTTGCTAATTTTAGAATATGAAGCTGAATAATGAGAGTCTGTAGATGATGGTAAAAATCAAAAGTAACGCCTATCCAGAGGGATGTAGATAATCCATTATTTCAAAACCATGACTACCCAAAAAAGAAACTCAAAGAATATTCTACCATTTAACCGTTGTGAGATTCGATGCCAATCAATGATGTCAGCCTACAACTATATTTAGAAATTTCCATGCTGGACACAGAGATAGAGTTTGTTAATCATTCGTCGAGACATCCAGATAGTCCTATCGAAGGAAATTAAATCACCAGCCATTCCCCTTAGTTATCACTTTCACCATGACCCATTAGAGTCGGGGAGAAGTCCCAATGAATTCATTGAGTCATACCAAAACACCTCGTGATTCATACTTGATCGCCGAGACATTATCAACCTCTCACCAAAAGCCATTCATTAGACTTTGTCGCCAAGACTTGACGGGTTCGCTGAGACTCTACATCAAAACTCATGAGTCTTACCGAAATGTATTTCATTATTAGTGGTTGGCAAGACACAACAACCTCACCATGACCTCACTTCGATGAAAAATTTTCTCACTGAAAAGTTCTTTCTTGTGCCGGTCGGCGAGACACAATAGTTCTCTCACTGAAAAGTAACCTTCATTCTCATGTGGGTCGCCATGACAAATTATTATCGGGGAGACCTTATGTAGATTTCATTATGTTTCACCGAAAGACTTTATCCATTCTGAGTCACTGAAACAAAAACACACTCTCGCCGAGATGTATCCTTCATCCGCCTTTGCCAAGACAATGCATAGTCGGGGTGACTTCTTGTAGAGCATCTTGTGTCTTACCGAAATCCCATGTGATCATTCATGTTCACTGAGACAACTCAAAGCCTATGCCGAAAAGGTCCATATGTATTTCATCAGTGAGACCCATAGGGTTCGCTATGACTTCACATCAAAAGCAATATGTCTGGCCGAAGTGAATCTTTAATGTGCCAGTTGGTCGATGTAACAATTCAAACTTGCCAAGACACAATGCTGATGAATGATCACTTACGCTGATGAACCTCCTTATGTATTAGTTGGTGAGACCCGACTCATTCAGAAAGACCTCTCAGCGGTGAAAAATACGCATGTCGATAGACCTTTCCTTTGTCACCAAGACCACATGAATTTCATGATGAAAGCTGCCTGTATGTAAAATCAAATCACTATGACATCAGAAACATCTTGTCGATAGGCAACACAGACGTTTATCAGAAAAAATTGGATCGGGGAGACCCTAGCATTCTCATGCCGATATGTTCTTTCTTGTACAAATAAGATAACCTGAGACAAGATAGAGCATGAGAAACCAATCTGAAACTGTCAACAAGTAGAATCAATTGAAAGGGATTTTGTCATCAAGGACAAAGCATATGATCACAACTGAGAACCAACAATTTTAACATGATTTATGTTAAGATGATTGATATGCGTGTATGCAAATCTACTCTAAATGTATGCAAGCTTAAAAATATTAAAATACTAATTAACAAATAAGAAAAATGTATGCATCTATGTTATCATGGAATCCATTAATGGAAGATTAAAGCTAATATGCAACTAAAATAAGATAAATGTGAGTAAAGTATGAGTGTGAGTGTGAGTGAATTCAACAGAATAAGTTTGCAATTGAAAGATGGATCCATTTGTCTCCAAATAGTGTTCTATTTATAGGAAAGAAAATGAGAAATGAAGGGTTGAAATCAAAAAGATCAATCAACGGTCAAGGATGAAAGGAAGAAGAGGCATGGATCATCGATTCTCATCAACAAGTGAGAATGCAAGATGAGATTTAATCAAGGGTTCTCATTTGTTCCAAACAAACACACTTTTGACCTACACACATGATAGCAACCAAGGGAGGTCTTGCAACACACTCAAACACAATATCAACCAACAACAACACTTGTTAGATCATCAAACCCTCAAACTCAAACTATCTCATCAAATCCACCCAATTCCTTGTAGCATTACAATCCCACTCAATCACGTATATCTTCTTGATGATGTCCTTTCAAATCAGGACCAACAGGGTTTCAAACACCCATCAGGGCTCACTACAACAAATCACAACCACTCAATAGGTTACTTTGATACAACTCTCTCAAATTAGGCTTTCTACGCCAACTAGCCTTCAAATTAGGCCTATTTTACAAAGGAACTTGCCTTAAAACCTCTCCAAAATCACTAGACTCAATTGGGAAGAAAAATGCTTGTGACCAAACCAAGGATCCCACAATTAGTTCTAAAAAATTCTCTCACCCAAGTGCCAAATCACAAAACCCTCCTTTCTAGACAAAAATCTAGGGTTTTAATGGAAATATTACTTCCTACCCTCAAAAAATATTGAAACCACTTCAAACAGGACCTAATAGGTCTACAAAAACTTAATTCAACATCAAAAAATGCTGCCCCAACAAATTTCCCACTTTACCATCACTAAACCTTATAATTTCACATGGAAAACTCAACTTTCCAACCTAGGGCTTCATGCCCAATGCACCTTTTGGCCTCCCCTGCACACAAACAACATTCAAAAACCTAAATCCTATTGTTTTAGACCCATTCCTTAATTTACAGTTGTCACAATATGAGGAATGGGTCAATTTTCCATTTTAGTGACTTACAAACCCTCAACTCTGCAACTTCAAGCTAGTCTTAGAAATTTGGCAATAAAATGCACAAGACTCAATGAAAATTCACAAGAGTGGATCCAAAAGAGAGCTAAGTCAGTCTAAAATGAAAATCAAGACAATTTGAATCACTTAGATGTTGTGCAGGTCATACAGTTCTGTAGCAATATGTAAAACTCAAAAACTTAGAAAACAAGGGTAATCTTTATTTATTTTGCTTCAAATATTCAAGCCAATATTTACATCATTTCTCTCCACCTTATTTATTATTTTTCCCTCGAAACTAACTGTTCTAACTTCCAAAAACTTCCTTTTTAAGTTTTATGACCATTGGACATCCTTTTTACAACTTTTTCAATTTTGCATCTTTTACACAATTAGCAACCTTTCACATTTTTGCTTTTTTTTGTAATCCAAACCTTCTAGACACCTAGACACCTAAATATCATCAAATATGAATTATTAAAAATCAAATCGTCTCAATGAACTTATTTTAAGCAAAAACTCCAAAATTCTTAAGTCTAGACATGATCAACCTAGCTTGACAAAAAATGTTTAATGGTGCTCCTCCACCATACACCCCAACTTGTAAATTTTCCAAGTCCCTTGGAAAGGTTGTTATAGCTTGTCCACCTTTGTGTTCTTCATGCTTCTGACCTTATGTTTTCCTTCAATAGGCTCACTTCACTCTTGATTCCCATTTTCCTTGTCATCTTTGTTCTTGTCTTCATTTGAATCATGCTTCATTATGTCATACTCCTCAGTGGGGTGTTCTTTATCTTTTCCATCCTCCAACACTACTATTATACCTTCCCTTACAACTGTACATAGTTTCTTATCAACTTTCCTCACTCCTTCCTTTGCTTCTTGCTTAGATCTTTGATCAACACTCTTCATATCTTCACTTTTTTCAATCTTACAAACTTTTGTACCATCATACCTTGGAATCTTTGTCAGACTTGCAACTATCATTTTCACTGTTCTACCAACTTCACAAACCTTTGTCCTCTTATCCACTATCCTCTCAACCTTATAAAATTTTGTGGTATCAACCTTTGTCTACATTTTCACTTGCTTTGCTGCTACATGACACATGATTGTCCCTATTAGTATTCCATCACACACTTCTTGCCTCTCCATAGGCTCTTCACACTTGCACTGCTCTGTCTTAGACCGAGACACACTTCCATTTAGTTTCTTCTTCCACATGAAGACATTCTTCTTCACAACTATCTGTAAATCATCTCCACTCTTCCTATCTATTGTCCTATCTTTGTCAAGCCTTGCACTGGCTGTCAAACTCATGATCTTGCCTTGATCAACATTTACAAACTCCTTTCTCCCTACCATGATGATTTCACCTTGCTATTTTGTCTCCTCAACCAATGGAGTTAAAATGAATGTTTTTCCATCTTTTTCAATTATGTATGTATTTTGTCTCCCATTATACATTGTTGACTTGTCAAACTACTAGGGCCTTCTGAGAAAAACATGGAAACAACTCATAGGTAATATATCACAAACAATTTTATCCCTGTACTGACCAATTTAAAATTCAACAATCGCTTGTTCACTCACCACAATGGATTTTTTATCACTAACCCAAGACACTTTGTATGGCCTTTCCCTAGGTACTCTTTGCAAATTCAATTTGTCTACCATATCACTAGATACCATGTTATCAGTGCATCCAGAATCAACTATTACCTTGCATACCTTATTTTTGCATCTGCGGGTTGTCCTAAACAATGCTCTTCTTTGAATTAGCTCCTTCTCCTTGGTAGTCTTTAGAAGTTGTGTATTCATCATCAAAATTTCACCTACTTTAGGAGCAACATGAAGATTATTGGAGTTTGAACTTTTAGCTTCACCTTCTTGAACAATTTGTGCTCTCCTTTCATTCTTTCTTTCTCCTCCACTTGATGTTGAACCAAAATTTTTAGGGAATTTCCAAGAAATATGACCAGGAAATTGTAACACCTACCAACAAATATGTTAGGATTCCTTCCACCACAAAATCTTCCCCTTGTTCCTCTAAAACCACCTCTAAAATATGCAACTTGCTCATCTCTTTTTTTGGCTCTTCTTGATTCTCATTTGTTTTCCTTGGTGTAGAGAAAGATCCTCTTCCTCTTATTGTGCTACCTCTTCCTCTAAATGTCTTCTCTTGTCTTCTTTTTACTTTTTCTTCAGCTTTTAGTGCCATTTGATATCATTCTTCAATGCTCCTAAGATTTGTCAAATCCAACTCATCCTACATGTTCAGCCTCAAACCACCCAAGTACCTAGAAATTTTCTCATCCTCACTCTCATTATGGTTAGATCTCATACTTAATTTGTAAAATTCTTGAGTGTATTCTTTTACATCCATTTCCTTTTTCCTTGAACTTTGCAACCTCTTAAACACCTGAATAGAATAATCAAAAGAGAGAAATTTACCTTTTAGTTTTGCCACCATCTTGTCCCATGATACAATTTTGGATTTTCCTTTCTTCCTTCTTTCTAACTACAGATAATTCCACCACAAAAATGCATGGAATTTTAGCTTTGTTTTTGCAACCTTGACTCTCTGCTCTTCAGGAATGTCCTCACACTCAAAATAATTTTCCAAAGATGCTATCCAATCCAATAATTATTCTTCATTCAGTTTCCCACCAAAATTTTGAACATCAATTTTCACCTTATACTTGTCACCTTTGACTTCCTTCAACAATTTTTCCATTCTCTAATATTCTGGATCAAGTTCTTCTTCAACATCTTCAAACTCTTCTTCATCTTCATCATTTGAATCAATGCTTTCAACTTCTTTTCTTCTCTTGTTTGTCCCTAAGGCTTCCAATCTCTCTTTAAATTCTTTGATCTCTCTAATATATTGACTCTTCAAGTCATTCATCTCCTTTGACATATTTTTTCCTTTTGGAGGTATCTTCACAATCTTGCCTTTTCACCTTCCAATCTTTCTTTCGCAATCTTTCATCTCTTTCGATAGAGATTTGGTACCTTCAATTTGATACCACTTGATAGAAACTAGGGGAGGTCCTAAAACACACTCAAACACAATATCAACCAACAAAAACACTTGTCAGATCATCAAACCCTCAAACTCACACTATCTCATTAAATCCACTCAATTCCTTGTAGCACTGCAATCCCACTCAATTGGGTATATATTCTTGATGATTTCCTTTCAAATTAGGACTAGTAGGGTTTCAAACACCAATCAGGGCTCACTACAGCATATCACAACAACTCAATAGGTTCCTTTGATACAACTCTCTCAAATCAAGCTTTCTATGCCAACTAGCCTTCAAATTAGGCCTAGTTTGCAAAGGACCTTGTCTTAAAACCTCTCCAAAATCACTAGAATAAATTGGGAAGAAAAATACATGTGACCAAACCAAGTATCCCAAAATTATTTCTCAAAAATTCTCTCACCCAAGTGCCAAATCACAAAACCCTCCTTTTTAGACAAAAATCTAGGGTTTTAATGGAAATCTCACTTACTACCCTCAAAAAATCTTCAAACCACTTCAAACAGGACCTAATTGGTCTAAAAAAACTCAATTCAACATTAGACAATGCTTTCCCAACCAATTTCCCACTTTACCATCACTAAGCCTCATAATTTCACAAGGAAAATTCAACTTTCCAACTAAGGGCTTCATGCCCAACACACCTTTTGGCCTCCCCTGCACACAAAAAAAATTCACACACCTAAATCCTATTGTTGGAAAACCATTCCTCAAGTTACAGTGGTCACAATATGAGGAATGGGTCAATTTTCCATTTTAGTTACTTACAAACCCTCAACTCTGCAACTTCAGGCCAATCTTAGAAATTTGGCAATAAAATGTACAAGACTCAATGAAAATTCACAAGAGTGGATCCAAAAGAGATTTAAGTCAATCCAAAATGAAAATCAAGACAATTTTAATCACTTATATGTTGTGTGGGTTGTACAATTCTGTAGCAATATGTAAAACTTAGAAAAAATGGGAAAAGAAGGGTAATCTTTATTTATTTTTCTTCAAATCTTCAAGCCAATCTGTACATCATTTCTCTCCACCTTATTTATGCTTTTTCCCTTCAAACTAACTGTTCTAACTTCCACAAACTTCCTTTTGAATTTTTAAGACTGTTGGACTTCCCTTTTACAACTTTTTCAATTTTGCATCTCTTACACAATTAGCAACTTTTCACATTTTTGCATTTTTTTACAATCCAAACATTCTAGACACCTAGACACCTAAATATCATCAAATATGACTTATTACAATATCAAATGGTCTCAATGACCTTATTTTATGCAAAAAATCCAAAATCCTAAAGTCTAGACATGATCAACCTAGCTTGACAAAAATTGTTTAATGGTGCTCCTGCACCAACACATAGGTCACAAGGTAACTTGCTCAAGAAGTCACAAGTTTAACTTGCTCAAGAAGCCAAGTGAGAATATCCCTTTTTCAAATGATTGTAGGAGAGAGAATATTCTTTGGAATATTCTCATGGGAGAGGAAAAAAGGATGCTTTGCAATTTAAAACAAAGTTTTAATTGTGCAAAAAGGGGAAGGAATATTCCATGGGAATATTCCCCTTTTAGAGGAATGTGCAAAGGAGGAATATTCTCTTACAAGTGGGAGAATTAGTAATTTGATAATTAAAAAAAAAAATTAATTATGCAAATTAGGGGATTTATATGATATTCATTGAATAATTGATTTAATGGAGATCAAATGAAAAAGCAATGGATGAGATTGATTTTATCTGTCAATGGTCACAAATGAAAGGAGGATGAAACATGGATAAAGGATTCTCATCAATGGATGAGAATCAAAGATCAAATGGATCAAGAAAAGATCAAGGGCTCACAATCATGCAAACAGACACACTTTGCAACAACTTTAAAAAGTTGTTTCAAAGTTTGTTTAGAGTAATCATTACCCTTTTTTGGAGGAAATTAGGAGAATATTCCTTTGGAATATTCCCTATGCAAGTGGATGAGAGGGAAATTAGAAATTTAGTTAATTAAAACTAAATTTGAATGTGCAAGATGAGGAATGTGAGGATATTCATTAAATTATTAATTTATTTAATGAAAAGGAGATGCAAATATGATATTTAATTAATAGTTTAGGTTATTTAATTAAATAAGAGGACTTAGGGTTAAAATTAAATAATTTGCATTATTTAATTAAATCAGATGAAATGTCAATGTGAGAGGGGGTGAATTAACCCGATTAGGTCAATTAGATTAATAGGTGAAAATAAGGTGTTTAATTAAATAATTAGGCTTATTTGATTAAACAAGCGAAAAGAGGATGGGTTTGAGGACAAAATGATGTTAGTTAGCCAATGTGATCTATTGAGACATTTTTAGGTGTCTACAATATTAAAATTTCAATTTCTAAAAATCCTATTAAAATCTTCAAAGTCAATTTTAAGGCACTTAGAGGCTCCGGATGGGCCTAAAAATGGGCAGAAAGCAAAAGTAGTTGGCCTTTAGGCCCTATTGTTTGGCCAACCATTTCTTGAGAGCTTTTAAAAAAGGTATTATAATTGAAAATCCAACGATCAGATCAAAATTTACGACCCCAAAAAGTTGTACTACCAAAATTAATAAAATTTCAAAATATCTTCTTGAGGAAGTTACACTTTCTAGAAGATTCTAGGGTGGCTACACCTTCCAAATAAAGGATGTGAAAGGGGGCTATATAAAGGGGGGAAAAGTAGTGTAGATGGTGGCTTCAATTTGCAAATTTGAAAATTTATTTAATTTGAGCCAAACAATCTCTATATTCATCTCTATCAACAATTTTTTCCTTCTACTCAAGGCATTTGCGACTCTATTTGACCTTCCACTCCTATGCTTCAAAACAAAAGTATAACTCTGCAAAAACTCAACCCATTTTAAGTGCCTTTGATTTAACTTTCCTTAACTATTGAGATACTATATAGCCTGGTGATTAGTATATAAAACAAATTCTTTTGGAAAAAAATAGTGTCTCCATTTCTTCAAATCCTGAACTATAGCATAAAACTCCTAATCATAGACAAAATATTTCTTCTTAGCATCATTCAAATTTTCACTAAAATAGGCAACAAGCTTACCTTCTTGACTCAAAATAGCTCCTATGGCACTGCCACTAGCATCACAATCTACCTAAAAGACCTTATTGAAATATGGAAGTGCCAAAATAGGTTGCTCTGTGACTTTCTTCTTCAACATATCAAAACTCTTTGTTGCTCCTACAATCCATTTAAAATCCTTTATATCCCCTCACATTGCTTCAGTTAGAGGTGCAAAAATACTACTAAAATTCTTAATAAAATTTCTATAAAAACTTGCTAGACCATGAAATGATCTTACCTCTGTAACACTCCTCGGGGTAGGCCATTCAATGATAGCTCTTACCTTCTCTAGATCCATTTTAAGACCCTATGCTGAGACAAAAAGTCCTAGATACACCAACTCCCTCTTCACAAAACTACATTTCTTAAAATTAATCAATAGCTTCTCCTCCCTTAGCTTCTCAAAAACTCTTTGAATATGCCTCAAGTGCTTCTCCAATGTCTTACTAAAAATAAAAATATCATCCAAATAAACAATAACAAATTTTCCTAAAAATTCTTTCAATACCTCATTCATAATCCACATAAATGTGCTCGAGACATTGGTTAGCCAAAAAGGCATGACTAACCACTCGTACAAGCCCTCCTTGGTTTCAAAGGTTTTCTTCTATTCATATCCTTCTCTAATCCAGATATGGTGATATCCACTCTTCAAATATATCTTCATGAAGTACTCAGATCCACTCAAATAATCCATAATATCATCCATTCTCGACAAGGGAAATCTATACTTGATGGTGATCTTGTTGATGGCTCTAGAATTTGTACACATCCACCATTCCCCATCCTTCTTTGGTGCTAGTACTGCAGATGGACTCAAACTCTCTTTGATTAATCCCTTCCACAACTCTTGTACTTTTTTGTTCACTCTTCACTCTCTACTAGAGTCATATGATGAGATGCCTTATTCGAAAAACTGGCTCCAAGAATCAGGTCCATTTGATGACTAATTTTTCTTACTGGAGGAAAATGTTTAGGTACGTTATAAAAAAATATATCTTGAAACTCATTCAGCATATTTGAAATCTTTACAGGTACCTCATTAGTATCTTCTTTATCAACTCTAGGGATCAATGCAAAACACATATGCTCATGCCTTATACCTTCTAGGAACTTTCTTCCATCAACCAAACAAATTCTTGCATTACTGCATAGCTTTTCCTCTGCCTCTTTCAAGGGCTTCAACTTATGAAAAACTCCATCCTTTGTTAAATAATAGGTGTTGGCATGTCCATCATGTACTACTCGCCAATCAAACTGCCACGGTCTTCCTCACAACATATGACAAACATCCATAGGCATAATATCACACAAGACCTTATCATGGTAATTTCCAATCTTGAACTTTACTAGACATTGTTCATTTACCAAAGCTTTATGGTCTTCTACAACCAAGCAATCTAGTATGGATTCAAATTCCTTCTCTCCAACCGTAACTTACTAACCATCTCTTCTGAAACAAGGTTATCAGTACTACCTCCATCAATAATAGCATTGCAAACTTTACCTTCACGCTTACATCTGGTGTGAAACGAATTCTTCCTTTGAGTTGGTTCCTTCTCCTTATTCAACAAAACTCTTCTAGTAACAAGAACCTCTCCTCTTTCTGCATCCTCTGAATGTGAAGACTCAATATCTTCATCTACATGTGCAACTCATACATTACCATCAGGTCTTCTATTTGTCCTTCCTTAATGTTGAGTGCACTCATATGCTCTATGTCTTTCTTCTCCGCACTGGAAACAAGTTCCACAAAAGCCTCCTCTTCCTCTTTGGTCTCCACTATTCTGGTCATGAGGATGGTATGTGTTATCTCCTTTCAGGTTCTAGCTGCTACTAAATCCTTCACCCTTCTTTTGATCTTCATTTTGACCTCTATATGGCCATCCACTAGTATTTCCACCATGACCCCCACCTCTTTGCTTACTTTAAAATCTTATATTCAACTTTTCTTCTACCTTCAAAGCAAACTAATATGCATCTTCAATGGTAGAAATTCTTACCATACCCAACTCTTCTTGAATACTCGACTTCAACCTATTTATGTAACGTGCAACTTTCTCCTTATTGGCCTCAAAATGGAATGTTCTAATCAAGACATGGTAAAATTCTTCTATATACTTCTTGACGAATTTTCCCACTTGTTTCAACCCTTGCATCTTCTTCAACAAATCTAGCTCATAATCCATAGGAATGAACTGTCTTTTTAATTTTTCCACCATACAATCCCATCTTGTTATTTTCTCTTTTCCTCTTCAATTTTTGTCTAGTTTTACCTCTTTCCACCAAATTTGAACCTCTCAAGATCTTCCACCTCCTCATACTCAAAGTACTCCTCCATATCATTGATCCAATCAATCAACCCTTTTGGGTTAACATTTCTAGAAAATGTAGAAACTTCGATCTTTGGCCTTTTCCCAATCTTTGAGATGGCCTTAAATAATCTTACTTGCTCTAGATCTACTACATCTTGTTCTTCTTCGAATTGTTCCTCATTTTCAGCTCCATCTTCACTTTCATCTCCTCTTCTTGGCTCAAACCCTCAACACAAATCCTCTTGCAGTGCTTGAACTTCTCTATAGGGCTCTAAAACCATCTTCTAGTACAATAACACTCCTTCCACCACCACAGTTTCTTCACGGAGGCATTTTGATCACCTTCCTCAAAAACCCAAAACCACAAGTCTTGGTGCAAACTGCCTCACATTCGGCGATCTATTTACATACTCAAGAAAACTTGCTCTGATACCACTTGATGAGGGCCAGACCACCTAAAACCCACACAAATTACAACAGTAGATACCAACACAGAAGAGTGAGATAGAAAAATAGCTCACTTTCAATTACTTTCAGAAAATGAAATTATAGATTCAAAACTTACATGCTATAGCCTCATGGGCTTCAAAAACAAAATATATTATTTAGAACCATAATCTACACTAATGTAGCCACCTTCTACAACCCCCACTTATCCCTTTTTATTTTACCCAATAACCACCCTAGAATGTTCTAGAAAGTGTAACTTTCCCTTTTGTTTTGGCGCCAAAAGTCTCGTTGTTTGATTTCTTTCCTAGGAAGATATTTTGATGAAATTCATTTTTTAGTGGGGTAGCTTCGCAGGGCCATAACTTTTGATCTGAGTGTTCGATTTGCTATTGTAACATATCGTTGGAAAGCACTCAAAGAGATCTACAATGTCAAACTTGTCGAAGATCAGTTCATCCACTTTTCGAGTTGTTTCAAGGACTATAAAGTTTTCATATTTTAATTTGAAGCTACATTGCAGAAATTCCTTGGGATAGAAACTTTCATATCTCCCAAACCGTGCAAGGTATTGAGATGATTCTTTCACGTCTAGAAATTTTTTTCAATTCTGCTCCTTGGTGTAAATTTTTAGGTCCATATGAGCTTGCTTAGTTTGACTTACTAAAAATAGTAAGTGACCATTTTTTCCTTTTCTGACTTCTGATTGTCTTACACCCCTTAATTGCCATCATGGGACTCAAAACAACTAAATAAAATAAGGAAAAAAAAAATTGGTGATGCAAGATTTCCCTACACCACTGGATGCTCCTGCATCAACAACAATGTGGATTCAATGAGTATTATTGTGCCAAGTGTCCCTGCCTTATTCATCCATCCATCACCTTTGACCAACTCATGTCATTGTTCATCCTTCCTACCATTTTTGTGTCAAGGGGACTCCAAATCCTCTCACCCTGATATCCCATCATCACCTCGATGCAGTTCACTACCATACCACACTATACTGCTCCACCACGGTCCATTCAAATGACCCTTGTGGTGTTTGCGGGTTACCTCTATGTCGCACACTACCCACATGGAATGTTGCAAGATTGGGCTTGCTACTACCATACCATAGATGTCATCACCTAACCATCATGAGATTGTGGTGCCCAACCCACCATACTGCAGCCTCCTTCAAAGTCTATCACAGGCTTGTAGTCTCATCACCCCGTCAGAGGGACTCTGAATGTCATCCTACTAAAATATGAACCTATCACTAATATGAATTCTAAATGACCACTCACTACTACTATTAACATCATCAACACATTGAAGAGACATGAGATAAGGTTCCATCAAAGCCTCCCTGTCACACTGATGAGCCCAACCATTGAAACATAAAATACTGAAATGAAACCAAGGTGTAAATCCTAACTGTCACACTTGGTAAAATTGTACTAATTATCCCTCATTGAGAGAAAACAATAAAAAATTGATGCAATATTTCTCTTTTCCTTGGATGCTCCTACATCAGACACTCGGTGTAATTTGAAAAGTGACCCTGTCACTCTTCAAGAGTTAGAGGAAACCCAAAATGACTAACCTCCAACTCAGAAAACCATGTTGAATCTTCAATAGGCCTTCCTTTCCATTTTACCAAATACTATGCATACTACTCATTCCTTGTGCTTCTTCCCACATGAATATCCAAAATTTCTTCAATCTCTTCCTTTTCCATAGTAGGTGTTGGAATCATCCATTGTGCCTCTATAAACTCATGCTCATTATCTCCTTCATGATATTTTTCCAAATCAAAAATGTTAAATATAGGTGAAACATTTATCTCACTCAGAAATTCCACCTCATACACATTTCCCGAATCACGCTTCTTCAAGATCTTGTATGGCCTGAACTTCTTCATCTTCAACTTGTTGTATGTGTTAATTGGAAACCTCTCCTTCCACAAATGAACCATGATTTCATCGCCTGCTTGAAACTCCTTATACCTTATTTTTTGATCTACCTTAGTCTTATATTATGAATTCATCTTATGGATATGTTTCATCACCTCTTCATGCACATTCTTTAGGTGTTCAGCAAAATCCTCAGCTTCAGTACTATGGTTTTCTCCCTTATCCATCTTCCTCAATTTATAAGTATTTCTAGAACTACTCCCATACATAATATGGAATGGTGATTTACTAGTGCTCCGATTGACAGAATTGTTGTAAGAAAATTCCACTCGTGGTAAAATCAAATCCCATCCCTTGGGTTTGTCACCTACTAAGCATCTCAACAAGCTACCCAAACTCATATTCACGACCTTTGTTTTTCCATTTGTCTATGGATGGTGTGTTGAACTAAACTTCAAATTGGTCTTCAACATCTTCAACAACGTCCTCCAAAAATATCCTACAAACTTGGTATCTCGGTTTGAAACTAGGCTCTTGGGTAAACCATGTAGTCGTACCACCTCTCTAAAAAATAATTTTGCAATATGAGAAGCATCACTGGTCTTATGACATGGAATGAAGTGTGCCATCTTCAAAAAAATTTCCACCACCACAAATATGGAGTCATTACCTCATTGTGTCCTCGACAATCCAAGAACAAAATCCATGTTGATGTCCTCCAATGGATTCTCTAGTATAGTTAATGGCTGATATAATCTAGTATTTTAATTGTTTGTTTTCACCATTTGATATACACTGCAATTTTGTATGAACTTCTTCACGTCCTATTGCAGCTGTGGCCAATATAATGTTCTCCAACAATAGCAATTGTCTTATCCCGACCGAAATTTTTAGCCAATCTTCCACTGTGTTTCTCCTTGATACATTTTTCCCTCACAAAACTCCTTGGAATGCACACTTGATTCCTTAAAAAAAACATACCATATTGGATTATAAAATCCAACCAACACGTCTTATCCAGAGTGATAGGCTCCATGCAAGCTTTACAAGCTTCTACAAAATCAGGATCCTCAGGATACAAACTCTTGAGTTCATTGAACCCAACTACTTCAATCTACATTTCTGTTAAAAAATTATGCCTCGTACTCAAGGTGTCTACAACTTTGTTTGATCTTCCACTCCTATGCTTCAAAATAAATGTGTAACTTTGCAAAAATTCAACCCATTTCAAGTTCCTTTGATTCAACTTTCCATAACTATTTAAATATTGTAAATTCTGATGATCAGTGAATAAAACAAACTCCTTTGGAAACAAGTAATGTCTCCATTTCTTCAAATCCTAAACTATAGCGTATAACTTATGAACATAATCATAATACCTTTTCTTTGCATCATTCAACATTTCACTAAAATAGGCAACATGTTTACCTTCTTGACTTAGCACAACTCCAATGGTTCTACCACTGGCATCACAATCTACCTAAAATACCTTATTGAAATCTGGAAGTGCCAAAATAGGTTGCTCCATAACTTTCTTTTTCAACATCTCAAAACTCTTTGCTGCTCCTATACTCCACTTAAACTCTTTTCTATCACTCTCATTGTTTTCGTCAGGGATGCACAAACACTACTGAAACCTTTGATAAACTTCCTATTAAAACTTGCTAGACCATGAAAAGATCTTACCTCAATAGCACTCCTTGGCGTAGGCCATTCAATGATATCTTTCACCTTCTTTGGGTCCATCTTAAGACCCTCTACTGAGATCACAAATCCCAGGTATACCAGCTTGTGTTTCACAAAGCTGCACTTCAAGTTGATTAACAAATTTTCTTTCCTCAACTTCTCAAAATATTTTTTGATATGCATTAGATGCTCATTCAATGTTTTACTGAAAATCAAAATATCATCCAAGTAAATAATAACAAACTTACCCATAAATTCTTTTAATACCTCATTCATGAGTCATATGAATGTTCTCGGTGCATTGGTTAGCCCAAAAGGCATGACTAATCACACTTACAAACCTTCTTTTGTTTTCAAAGTTGTCTTCTATTTTTCTCCTTCTCTAATTTGGATATGGTGGTAACCACTCTTCAAATCTATCTTCGTGAAGTACTCAACTCTACTTAAACAATCCATGATGTCATCCATCATTGGCAAGGGAAACCTATACTTGATAGTAATCCTATTGATGGCTCTAGAATCTGTACACATCCACCATTCCCCATATTTCTTTGGTGTTAACACTGCAAGTACTGCACATGGACTCAAACTCTCCCTAATCAATCCTTTTCACAATAACTCTTTCACTTGTTTGTTCAACTCTTCATTATCTGCTGGAGTCATTCGATGAGATACCTTATTCAACAAACTATCTCCGAGAATCAAATCCATCTAGTGACTAATCTTCCTTACGAGAGGAAAACCTTTAGGTACATTAACAAAAATAATACCCTGAAACTATTTCAACAAATATGAAACCTCTATAGGTACACCATTATAACCTTCTTTATCAACTCTAGGAACTAATGCAAAACACATATGCTCATGTCTCATACCTTCTAAGAATTTTATTCCATCAACCAAAGAAATGCATGCATTACTACATACCTTTTCTCCTACATCCTTCAGGGGATTTAACTTATGACAAACGTCATACTTGGTCAAAGAATAGGTGTTAGCATGTCCATCATGTACTGCTCATCGATCAAAATTCCATGGTCTAACTAACAACATGTGAAAAAAATCCATAGGTATGATATCACACATAACCTCATCCTTATAATCACTAATCTTAAACTTTATTAGAAACTACTCATTAACCAAAGCCCTTTGGTTCTTCTACAACCATGCAATCTGATATGGACTTGGATGTCTTCTCCTTTCCAACTGTAACTTAGTGACCATTTCCTTTTACACAATATTGTCAGTGCTTCCTCCATCAATGATAACAATGTAGACCTTATCTTCACACTTACAATGAGTGTGAAACAAATACTTCTATTGGTCTAGTTCCTTTTCCTCATTCAAAAAGGCTCTTCTAACAACAAAGATTGCGAAGATCAAGTGTCTTCATCCACATGGGAAACCCGTGCATTGCCTTCAAATCTTTTCTTTGTCCTTCCTTGATGTTGGGGACACTCATAAGCCATATTCCCTTCTTCTCTGCATTGAAAATAGGTTCCATGAAAGCCTCCTCTTCCTAGTCCTCATCTAGATCTTCCTCTACCTCTTTGATCTCCACTATTCTAATCATGAGGCTGATATGAGTCATATTTTTTGATCTTGATTGGTACTGGATCCTTTGGCTTTCTTTTGATCTCCACTTCAGCCTCCATATGGCCATTTTCTATCCCTTCCACCATGGTCTCCACCTCTTTGTTTTCTTTCAAATCATTTTTTTAGTCATTCTTCAAATTTCAAGGAGAACTGATAAGTGTCCTCAATGGTGGTCATTCTTCCTATATGCTAGGATTCAACCCATTGATGTAATGAGTAACTTTCTCCTTATTTTCCTTAGAATGTCCTATTCGAATCAAGATCTTGTGAAATTCCTCTATGTATTATTTCACCATCCTCGTTCCTTGTCTTAGACTCTACATCTTCTTGAGCAACTCCAACTCATAATAAACTGGAATAAATTGCTTCCTCAAATTTTCCACCATTTTGTCCCATCTAGAAATTTTATCCTTCTCCTATCTTCCTCATTCAAGTTGGATCTCTTTCCACCATATACTGGAATGAACTTTTAACTTTGTCTTTGCAAACCTTACTTGGTAAGGATCTTCACTATCCTCAAACTCAAAAAATTCCTCCATATTGTTGATCCAATCGATCAACTCTTCAAGATTCAAACTCCCATTGAAATTTGAAGCATCCATTTTAGGTTTCTTTCCAAGGCTAGATATTGCTCTGAGCAATCTCAACTCTCCAAGGTCCACTTGATCCTATTCTTCTTCTTTAATTTACTCTTTAGTTTCATCTTCACTGTTATCTCCTTCTTGATGCACATCTCTCCTACAAACCTCTTGTTGTAAGGTTTCTAATTGTCTTCTAAGGGCTCTAATATCATCTCTAGGAGGATCTCTTCCCCCACCACCTCTACCTCTACCTCTACCTTGCTAGGAACGTCTATGAGGAATTTTGATATCAACCCACACTCACAGGTCCTACTACAAAGTTCCTCATGTTCGACGCTCTATTTACAGACTCAAGATGACCCGCTCTAGTACCACTTGATGAAGGGTACTCCCCTTACAAATAGAAACTCACCACAACACATAGATTTGCACAACAAAAATACAAAGAGAACAATGATATTTTATTGATTCTAAAAGGGAAAAAAATTACAAAATTACATGGGATGCTTCATTATAAACATCAAATACAATCGATCAAATATGCAGATCAGGCATTCAATCTCTGCTTTACTATCTCAAAGTCCACATCCTCTTATCTATCCCCCCTTACTATCTTTTTTTTTAACTTATACTTCTCCTTCAAATTGGCTTTCCTTGTCAGTTGTCTTAGTACTGCCTCATCATCCAATGAACATCCAATCTCCTAGGCAGTTATCTATTCATCCATGTCCAACTGTCAGCTTCAAGTTTGATTTCATTCACCCAATGGTCGTGTTGATCCATGATAAATGATGTGGATTCAATGAGTATTATCATGCCAAGTGTCACTACCTTATTGATCCATCCATCACCTTTGACCAACTCACATCACCGTTCATCCTATTTGCCATCATCATTTTGATGGGACTCCAAATCCTCTCACCCCAATATCCCATGATCACCTTGATGCAATTCACTACCATACCGTACTATACCGATCCACCATGGTCCATTCAAATGACCCTTGTGGTGTCTGTAGGTTATCACTATGCCTTATGCTACCCACATGGACTATCACAGGATTGCAGGCTTGGTAGTGCCATATGACATACTTCATCACCTAACCATCAGGAGGTTGCAACTTCCAACCCACCATACCTCAGCCTCTTTCAAATTTTGTTGTGGGCTTGCATTCTCATAGCCCCGTCAGAGGGACTCCAAATTTTGTCCTACTGAAATATGAACCTCTTGTCGATATGAATGCTACGCGACCACTCACTACTTTTGTTAATTCCATTAGCACATTGAAGAGACATGAGATAAGGTGCCATCAAAGTCTCCCTATCACACTGATGAGTCTGACCATTGAAATGTAGAACACTGAAATGAAACCAAGGTGTAAATGCAAGCTATAAATCCTGACTGTCACACTTGGTAAACTTATGTCGATTATCCCTTATTAAGAGGAAAAAATCATAAATTGATGCAAGATTTCTCTTTGCCCTGGATGCTCTTGCATCATCTAAAAACTTTAGATAAAAATGCAATGATGATAAGATGCTACAAATAGTTCAAACATAAACACTTCAAACGAAAATGCAATGATGATAAGATGTTTAGAATAAAAAATCTAAAGACTTAAGATGAAAATGAAATCATGAGAAGATGCTTACAATAAAAAGTTTGAAGAATTAAGATGAAAATACAATGATGAGATGAGTTGGATGGAGATGAAGACTAGGAAACCATCTTAATACATTGAGTGTAGCAATATATGGAAGAAATAAAGAATGAATGTGTACATACAATCCTTCATTAGGAAAGAGAAAAATGATGGTGACCAGAAAGAAGGGATGGGATGGGATTAGGTGTATTTGGCTTTAGTTTCTAAGGTTGAGGGAACTGATGGTATAGGGTATAGGGTTCCAGGTTAAATGGGTATATCTAGTTTAGGGTTAAATCTCACATCTCCCCCTATCTACTCTCTTCCCCGTCTCTATTATTCTCTATCTCACTTCTCTCTCCTCTAGATCTATCTCTCTCTCTCCACTATCTACCTCCCTTCCTATCTCTCCCCTCATTCATCTTTATCTACATCTCCCTCCCTCCTTATGTAGATCTCTCTTCTATCTATATCACATATCTCTTTCTCTATATATCACCTCTCTCTATCTCTCTCCCATGTCTCTCTCTCCTCTATCCCTTTAATATCTCTAAATTATTCATTATTTAGGGTGTAGAGCCTATGGTTTATGGGTTTAGGGTTTAGGGTATAGGTCTGAGTATATGTTTAAGGGTTTAATCTATTGGATTTAGTTGCTAAGATTGAGGGATAATGTTTAGGGAACTAACAGTATAGTGTATAGGGTTTTGGGTTAAATGGATATATCTAGTTTATTGTTAATTCTTGTTGGAAGAATGAAGAAGGTAACCTTCAGGTTTTTTGTCATTGATACCAACACTATTTGGTAATTTGATCCAAAAGTTCTCTCAATTGAAAGGATTTCAATAAGGTTTTTCTATATTGATAAGGTGTATCAGATATGACTATACACATGTTTTTCCATCACTCTGATTGATCTAGCTGTGTTCTCTAAATGACAAAATTTTGGCATTTTATCTTGACTGACAAAGTTATGAACTACTATCTTTTTTGATAAAGTATTCCTCATTAGGTCTGAGCTTGGTGCAGGAGCACCTTGGAAAAACTAGGCCTCTATGAAGCAATGCTTTGAAATTTGATTCAATGTTATTGTTCCTACTTTGTAAATCATGTTATTAGAGTCATGCTTCATATATTTGAGCTCATGATGAGGTCATTTGATGTTTATTAAGTCCCAAAAAGTGCAAAAATGTAAACAAGATGTAAAGTTGTCAACAATTGTTAACAAAGTTGCATAATTATGTAAAGCTTGTTGAAGGGTCATAGGTGGTTTTAGGAGTTAGGAGGTAGTTAGAAGGCTACAAGTTAGTTTCATTTCCTTTAAAAATTCTTTTGTATCCTTTGAAACTTCGAGGGTGGTTGAATAAAGGAAGAGTTCAATGAAATTCTTTGTTTTATCCATTTTTCTATTAAAAAATATTTGTTCTCAGGCCATGTACAACCCAGTACGGATGGGAAAGATTGTTTAATTGGTTGTAAATAGTGGAGATTTTAGTCACCTTCCATATTCTTCTTGTTTCATGTAGATTGATTAGGTATTGTGCAAGTTATTTGATTTTTTGCGAAGACAGACGGAAACCCTCATTAGGGTAACAACAAGGGTAGTAAATTATGTTTCTCATTCATTTGTTGGTAAAATCCTTTGGTTTTTGGTGATATTTTCCTTCTAAGTAATTATTTTCGTATTCAATGGTTTGAGTCAAGGCTAAAAGATCTGAGGAGTTGTGGATTAAAGTTTGACTGTAATTTCTAAGTATATAGTCTGTAATAGAGCATTTAAGAGAAACCTAACCTAGGGTTTTGATAACATAAGCATGGAAATGTCCCTCTAAAGGTTTATTGAGTGTAAATAGGTCAAAATACATCTATGTGAAGCATTATAATAGTGATTTTTGGTGTAGAGGTTGGACATCCAATAAGGTCCTAATGGAAGGAGACCTATTTAGGCCTAATTAGCAATGTTACAATCTTGTTTGATCCATATTCTCAGCAACAACATATGCTAAACTTTGGATATGTTCTAAGGTACATTAAGGGGCATCTTAAAATTTATTTATAGTTGGTGATAAGAGTCTTTGTTTGAAGAAAATATTTGACAGACCTATGGCAAACCTACTAGGAAGAGGGCAGAGTAATGAATGAATCACACCCTAACTGAGTTCCTGGGTTTGGAAAGAGTTTGTAAATATTGAATTAGGTATTTTGAAGTTGTTCCACATGTTGAAGGAATCATATATGTCTTGGGATCAAATTTTGGTGCTTGGTGGCTTGTGGATACCACAAATTTACTCTAGGACAGTAAAAAAGAGTTAATAGTACATGAAAGGGCTGACATTGCGAAAGTCTTTGTTTGTTATTTTGACTCAAATTAGGTGGCATATGCTTTGGTTTGAGTTGGTTATGCCTCTAAAGAAAAAAATTAATGCTTGTAGCAAAAGTGCCATGGTATTTAGTGAAATAAGTTGATCTTTGTTGAAGTTTGATGGACATATAGTTGGATAAGTGTGTCAAAAGAAGGGAAGTTCAAGATTGTTTGTGACTTGTCAAATGAGATTGTGTGAGTTTGTTTCCTTCCTCTGACTCTGCATCAGAGCTGACCTAATTCATGTTTGTTATGATTTGTTGTATGTACCCATAGTTGAATCCAAAAGCTTAAATATTACCAAAAATGTTTTCAATTAAGTCGACAAGTCATCATGTGTTATGCAAGCCAACCTATTTAATGTTTAAAGAGACAATCATATATAAGAAAGTGATGATGAAGTGTACAAGTGAGACATGAGATATAGATATGAAGAAGAATAATTGAAGGAGCGAAGTGGTATACAATGATGTGAAGGTCTTTTGTATGTATGAAAAGTAGAATCTTGATATTCTAGAGCTTAACTGGAATTGATCTCTGCAGATTCTAGGTGTATTTACTCGGTTCATCATTGATGGTTAACCATACTCTTTTTGTATTCTGGTTGTAAGCCATTTTTGTAATTAGGCTATGAGCCTTTTGTTGATGCCAAAAGTTGGAAAGGTAACAACCCTTTTATGGGAAACTCAGTTTATGGTGGAACTATTGTGTTAAACTGAGTGACCTTATGATTTTAAAGAAGTCAGATTCTTCTATAATTGGGGTTTGGAAAGGGAAAAGGAAATAGATATATAAAAAAAAATCTAACCTAAGGTGATGCGCCAAGATGTAGATAATAGGCACAATAAATCATAGATCTAGGGGCCCGATCAACAATTCATGATGTTCCAGAAAAGGAGAAATTAAAGATTAAAGTATAAACAATTCATTCATTGACATAAAATAACTTTGCACACATATTTACTGACAAGAAGAGTCACATGACATGATCTAAGACAAAAAAAAATGCATTTAATTTATAGAAGTTCTATAAATGAATCATACAAACAATAGCAACACAGTCTAAAGTTAATAAAATATCATAAGAAGAGTAGAAAGGCCAAATGATTGACACAGTCTGCAAGTATTTTTGCAATAATTAAAAAAAATAACAAAGGCCTAGTGTCTTTTCTTAATCTATGTTCTTTCTGCAAAATCCTGGAACCCCTTCTTCGAAACAAAGAGGAGTATATATAGCCAAATGCTCCCATCACCTTGGCAAGCAGTAATAGAAAAGACATATGAATCCTTGGCAATGATGCAAAATCAAAGATTCCTCCCGGCCATTGCAACATAAAAGATTCTAGCCAAAGCATTTGGTTGCTCCAAGTTCAGGTGCATCCTTTGCAAATGATGTCAATGGTCCCGGCAAGGTCACGTAGACAAGTGTCGTTACCCTACTAAAGAAGTTATGACATGTGGCAGGATGTTGCAGTCCTTGGCTCACTCCATCCATTGTCTAAAAGAAAAACCCACCGAATAGACATGTGGCGATATTGCGTAGCCCGTGCCCATCTTTTTTCCTGGATGTTGAAAGCTTGCACCAAAGAGACATGTGTAACCTGCCTCATCCTTGGTACTGACTATGGGGCCTACTAAAATATCTAAAGATGAAGCCATGTGGCATGCAGATGGAGCCCGACTCAAAAGCGAAGGGAAGCGGCTTTCAATTGTGTGCAGAGCACACACGTGGCAGCATGACGGGGCCATTTTGAAATGTGAAGGGAAGAGATCCTTTAGAGAGTGCAGAGTGGGCACATGGTAGAGGCAGTGATGTTTATCAAAAAGGGTTGAATGAATTTTAATGCAATGTGCGGGCCAATACTTCCACAAAATAAAGCCCGAAGGGACCTTGATGAATATTTATTCACAACTTTTGGCGACTATCAGTGACGAGGGAGCAAACTGAGACACAAAATAACACTCAAAAAATAGAGAATAATATTTTATTCAAAAATATGGAACTCTTACATGTAGAGGATCTCAAATCCTTGAGCTCTGTGATACATGCAAATTACAGACTTACAAAAAATTACCCAAATTCCCCTTTCGCAGCATGCAAACTCTTTTCAACAAAAAGTTATCCAAAAATAAGAAACTAGTTCATAAATAGCCCCTTTTCGGTTTGGAGCCAAAAACAACATTCAAGATAAGAGTTTTGGTGGTTAGGCACCAAAATTTACAATTTTAAATTCAAACATTGAGTCCTAATTCAAAAATTGGCAATTTTCCAAAAATCGGCCAACTTCCGGAAGCCATAACTTTTGATTTGGGACTCTGTTTTTTGAACCGTTTGCACCGTTGGAAAGGTCTTGGTGTGAAGAATGCGCTAAGAACCTACTTTTCTGGTTTTGAAAATTTTTGGGCCTGTATGGGACTGTTTAGTGCATCAAACTGGACTCAGAAGGTTTTTCAGGGAAAAAAGAAAAACTTGGAACTTGAATAGCTTTCAAACCGTGAATGATCTTGACCTGATTATTTCACCAAAGTGATTATTTTTCCATCATGAACCTTCCCATAAATTTTTGTCTTCCCATGCCTTAAAATTTACACCTGCTAAAAATAGCAGTTGAGCAGAAAACGCAGAAAAGCAATTCTGAAAGTTGGAAACTCTTCTTTGACAAAAGGGGTATCCAAAAATGCAAAAACATCTACAAAAAGAAAACAAAAGGAACATAAATGGAAAGAATCTTTTTGGGTGATGCAATATTTCCCTCACACCACTAGATGCTCCTGCATCAGAAAGCCCGAAGGGAGCTCGATGAATATTTATTCACAGCTTTTGGCGACTATCAGGGGTGTTTCGCTTGAGGAATAGAGAACCCAAAGTTTCTCTAGCTATAGACCAGAGTCTTATCCATTGGGCGACAACTTTAGAGCTTAGAGAGGGCATCCTATAGTGGTATCCAGTCAGTCTTGGATAGTTTCGATATGTCGTGCATATTCTCTTGTGCTCTGCTGAGATCAAGCATTTCTTTATAAGGTAGCTCCATTGGTAGATCGGCCTCAAACTCACATTGGAAGAGTAGCCACACAATTGAATCAATAATCCCTTCGATATTTGTTGTTGTGGGAGGCTGGCTAAAGTTTTGAAAGGCAATTATATCATGTTGCTTTTCTTCATTTTTCACTACAAGCTACTCACTAGTGGTCATGGATCAATCATCAAGAAATGGGGAAGGCAAGCCCATCGTAGTCAGCTGGGAGAAGCTTTCTCACACATTATCTAGAGTCGCGCCCAAAGTGGTTGCACATGCCCTAGCTCATTTTATGGTTGAGTGGCAATGGATGAACTTGTTCGCCATCTTGGCAACAGCCTTCCGATCATTGATTCCTGCTCCAGCTAGGTCTTCATCAGAGACTAAGTACATTTTGGTTAGTAGTCCCTGCACTTCAGGTACCTTTTTCCATGATGAACTACAGGAACTCCCCCATAGTCCTCTAAACCTCCTGGATCAAACTTGTCGCTTGAGAAATGTATCGAAGTATTGGCTATAATGTCAAGAAATAAGACTCAACCTTCCCCTAGTATGAAGCATATGGCTGATGTGCTATTGGGATGAGATATGGTTGGGCAACATGAGCCTGGGGAGCATTCTTTAAAAGCGTGATCTTTGCATCCCTTGCGCTAATGTCCTGCATTAGCTCCACGATCCTCTTGTTGACAGATTCCAATTGTTCCTGAACATGAGCTAACTCTTTAGTCTAGCTCTCCTTCGCCTGGATATGGTTTTCTAGTTCTGTGTCAAGGGAAGACTTCCTCCCAAAGCTCCTCTTCTATTTGGGCCTTGCGACCCTCAAATTCAGCATCCTTCTCCTGTAGCTTTTGCTCATACTGAGCTTGCTATTGATCTAGCACCTCATCTTTTTGCATCATCCCCTACTCATATTCAACATGTCGTCATTCAAGCTCCTCATTCCTTAGCTACAGATTTTGCTCTGCCAGAGTCAATTGGCTTTGGTATTCCTAATTCTTAGCACACAACTCGTTTATTACAGCGGGATCGATGGATTGAACCTTTCCAAGTTCCTCCTGAAGTCTATTCCTCTCTTCCTTTTCTATCAATGCTCTCTCTATCAAGCGCACAACATCCAATCCTAGGGATTTTTCCATTTTTTCCAAGAAACTAACTCTTTCTTTCAAGGATTTTAGCTGCTCATCCATCTTCCTCTGTTTGCATCCAATTTTAAAGAAATCGAAGGTGACCACTCATTGTGTTTCCTGCATGAGTTAAAATTTATCTTGTGAATGAGTTGCCTTCATGTCAAGCCCCATGGAATATAGATCATAATCTTGTGGAAGCATCCCCCCTTGTTGCTTTGCCACAGTCGGGTACATGCTTGCAAATTTCAACGTTTGTTGAGTCTCGTCATAGATAGTATGCATCTTTGGTTTTGTCAACTTATGATCATCCTTGGCTTTTCACTTTTGAAATATACTGGAGCGCACCTCCTTTGTAGCATCATTTTGTGCAATAAAATGGGCTGGTGTCAAGACTAGCCAGCTTGCGAAAAGGAGCATTGGGAGGTAGGGAAATGAATAGGTATGTTTAATAAGAGAAAGAAGTTTCTTCTTCTAGAGAGTGACGGTCTGTGGGGAGAAATGAGGCACATGCCAAAGCTTGATTTGCGAACCAATAGAAGGGCTTGTCATTTTCCAAGGTTCCATTCATGAATTGGCGGGAGGACTCATGGGTTGCAGTGGTGAGGGAGTAGTCATTGTAGAGTCTGCTTGCTATGAGAAAAAGGGAGGATCCATGATGATAGTAGTAATATGGGTGCCGACTGTTAGAAACCAAGATCTGAAATGCAAACCAGAAAATAACCTTCCACAAAGAGAAAAACAAAAAAGCAGAGAGATTGCATGAAGATGTGCAAATTGATATATTCGAAGTACAATAATTACAAGAGATAATTTTCTTTATAAAAGCAAAGATACATAACCCTAATCTTATCTTGAGCAAAAAGATAGCTCAGCAAGATAAGGATAACAACCTATAACCTAGGAATTAAATAATTCCTAAGTAAACTTATGTAAAGTGTAATTAAATAATTAATTACACCCACACCCCCCCATAAGTGCAACTTAGGGAGAAGCATATTATTATGCAAATGATGTGAGATGGGTCCCGACAACAAAGGCCTGATAAGGTACCCATTTGCAAATGCAAAGAGAGAGAAAACCCAGTGGGAAACCCCCCCCCCCTCAATGAGATGAGCTACTGCAAAGAATCACTAGAAGAACTCTGATGAAGCAACACTAGAACCCCAAATCTGGCAAGCAAGGAAAGATACTTTTGTTTTTCAAGAAACCATAACATAATCACAAATGTAACAACAGACCCGATGCCAAGGAACACTGGAAACTCACATACTGGATCAACCCTGGAATCTGTAAGCAACAGTAGATGAAAGGATGAAGCCACCCATAATGATGACAAAATATAGAAGTTGTGTCTCTCGAAGCAATCTACACCACATGTTTATCCACCCAAACCAAAAACATCACAATCACCTAATTCTACATCCAAAATTTCTCATAAAAATCCAATGCAAGAAATCCTTATCCACACATTTTGTCAAGTAATCTAGCCAATCATCCTAAAAGCATCCAATGACATTGTTCCCAACTTTGCTGCAAAATCTCAATTAACTTAATTCAATCAACTATCATCATTGGTATATATTATTTTACTAATCCTCATGTTGTTCTTGGGATTTATTGTTCCCAAATTAACAACACCATCTTCGCATTGTTCTTAGGATATATTTTTCCCACATCAACAACACTATCATCATCATCAATCAATCAATAATTGATTTTTAGCTTGAATATGGGGCAACATCATGTTTGTCTGTGTATCATTTAATGCATGCTTTCTTTCTTTGGTTGTGTGTGTGTGTGTGTTATCATTTCGTCTTGCATATGCATCAATCCTTGCAACATACATGTCACAACAACATCATGGTCTTTCATATCATGGTGTTATAGGCATATGGTTGCATGTTACATTTAGTCCTTTATGCATTTGAAATATCATCACCATGGTATTTATATCATGACACATCAAGTTGCTCACACTATCTCAACATTACTATCCCTTATCCCCATCCTTTCTTTCCATCCATTTTGAGAGCCTACACATGTCCTTCATTCCCACTTATCCTCTCAAGGGGGCATCATCCTATCCTTATTTATATATAATTATTTTCATTCTTTTTTGAAATGAAATTGCTTCTTTCAATCACAATATCATCTCAAAGAGGGGAAAAATGTAGACACCTAAAAATATCCTAAATCATAATTCCATCATTTATCCTAATTATTCATTTCCCCCTAAATTCTAATCCATTTTCCCTAAGTCTTAAATCAATTTCCTAAGTCCTAATTCCTAATTCATGTCCCTTTCCAGATGATTTAGTTAAATCCCCCTGATAACCACCTAAAAATAAATAATAGATCAAATATTTCTTTTATTTCTCACAACACATCTCATAACTATCTCCTAAAAAATAAATCTACCCTCTCATGAGCCATTTTCAAGATACCAAGCCTATAAATCTACCATCTCATGAGCCATTTTCAAGAGACTATCCTTAATCATTACAATTTCATGTTGTTGGTTTGAGCAACCACATTCCTATCATCTTGAGCAAATCCACTTTTTCAATTTCATGCTTTAACTAAGGTCGCATTTGATGTAGATTTGAGGTGTTAATGTTTCATTTGAAATATTCATTTTGATCTATATTTTGTGTTGACAACATGTTTGCAATTTTTGATTGAAGCTCTCCCAATTGTGTTGTGACACTTACTTTTTTTGTCTTTGAACTCTTTTTTTTGCTACTTTCACTCATTATAATTCTTGATTTATAGTGATTAGCTACTACTTCCCTCTTTCCATATTGTTTTTCAATCTTATTACTTGCTCTTTGAGAAAAAAAATTTCCCTTTCAAGGTTCCAATTAGCTTCTATAATTTCCTTTAGCTTGATATACTCAAGATACCCTTTTTCTTATATATACCCAATCCTCTTTTTCGTGCTCATGAGCTCATTTACATAGAGTTCAAGCAACCACAACAACAAAGTGGTCATGGGGTTGTATTGGTCTTTATTGTCTTGAGACCCTTCATCTCTTTCCCCTTTGTTTGCGAGGAGAGTTTTTATTTTTCTTTGCTTTGTCTCAGAATCCTCTTTAAGCGAAAAAAAAAACCTCTTCCTTTTTTCCTTTATCCACACCTTGATTTGTCCAATAACCTACTAAGTGATGCAATTTAATAGTGATAGTTGCATTATTTCTAGTTGGTTTTGGTAAAATTATAGTGAGTTTTTTTTCTTTTTGTGATTTCCTCATCTTTTGATTTTGTCTATGCCTTAAAATCCCCCTACATTGCTTTGCAGTTTTAAAGGCCAATCTTTCACTTGTGTCAACTGCATTATCTTGATGAAACCCTAGTAAAAAAGAGTTCCAAGGCCCAATAATATTCCCTACATGAGTATTAGGGTTTGAATCTGCAAGCCCCTTTGTTATTTAGAGAGTGTGATTCTAAGGAATGAATAAACCATCCTAGTATATCCTACTTAACAAGGAACCAAATAACTACATTTGGGGACCATTATTGATTCAAAATTGTTTGAATCAAATTTCACTAACCCTAGGGTTTTTGGGTGTTTTTTTATCCAATTAACTGTGTTTTTCTTACAAAACCCCTCAAGTCTATGAGTTAAAGTTGCCTTGATAGTTTTCTTAATGCTTAACCATGGTTTCTAAAGTATAGTTTCACTTAACCACAGTTTACAAAGCCCTAGTGTGTTGGTTTTAATCATAAGGTAGGAAAGCTAAAGAAGACTACACTATAAAAGGTAAAAGGGAGAAAATGCAGGGCTAACATATTCCTTGCAAACGTTTGAGTAGGTTCCATAAAATAGAAGATGCCCTCATTTATAAGCTGACATGACCCTCATTTACCCCACTTAGTCAAGCCACATTGCTTCAATAATGAACCCTTGAAATCACTTCTTCAAATCCTTCCACACAATGGAATATAGGCATGCAACCATAATATCAAACACAATCCACACAAATACAAAACTATGCATGAAATAATTGATTAAAGGCTACACCATCTAATGTTAGAAGGTTCATACATTGAATAGTTACAAATAATTAATTTTATATCATGCAATGAATATGGAATTTCAAGCGATCTCTCTATTGAACATGTAGAATTAGGGGCAACAATGGGATATCGAGTATAGTAAAGAACAATGTTAATTAAAACCTCCAATAACTAGTTCCAGCTTGCTAAATAACAAGTTGATATCATAGAGCTTAAAATGAGGGGAAGGGGTGACAAAAGTAGGGGGAATGAAAAAGGAGCATTTGCTTTAAATTTAGAGCCTTAGTCAAGAATGGCACCATCACTTTTCAACGGTTTAGTACAAGTTTTAATTTAAAACAACAAAATGAATCAATGAATGAATTATTTTAATGGTGTCCACAAGACCAAGTGGTCTAAGGGATCGAGAACCACAACCTACATTATCTTCAAACTCCTTTCGATGTTGGATCTCTTATGAATCTTGACTAGGAAGCTAGAAATTTTGTTGATCCTAGCTTTCTCAAATAACATGTGCATGCTATGAACTTTCAAGTTGTCTTGATATTGAGTACAAATATCTTCATACAATGTATAGTCCATGATAAAGTGTCATTTTGTCTCCACCACCCCTTACTACAAAATATGCAAGTTTTCTCTTATCAAACTTGTTAGAGTTTCCAATAAAATCCATTAAACCAAGATCACCTACAAAACATGGATTAGCCTTCTACAAGGAGAAACTCAAACATGCAAAAGAAATTTGCATAAAATGACGCAAATAATATTATTGGGAATAATGAATTACATGAGATAAATTTCCTTTATTGAGAAAGATGAAAAACCCTAAAAGGGAAACCTAATTTGGACCTAAATAAACTTAATAAACTGTAATTAAATATTTAATTACACTAGCACCCCCCCTTAAGTGCAACTTAGGGAGAATAAGAAATATGAAAATAATGCAAGGATGGATGCATGAAAGCATGAATGTGTCCTGAATACAAGGCCATGTTAGGTACCCATGTACATATGTAGAAAAGGAGAAAACCCAATGGGATAAAAATCCTCCCCAAAAAGATACAACAATGAAAATAGATACCATATAGCCCCCTCCATAATGAGATAACCTGCTACAAAGAAGCACCAGAAGCACACTTGCAGAGTAACATTGGAATCCTTAATCCAACAAGCAAGGAAAGATAATTTTTTTTGCTAGAAACCATATTAGATTCACTCAAGGACTCGAGTCAAAATCATGATAAAGCAATAGCAAAACCAGTGCCAAGGAACACTTAAAAACTAGCAAACTAGCACAAACCTCGAATCTATGAAGCAATAGTTGATTGGAAAATGATCATGCAAAAGAAATTGAGAATGCAACCAAGTGATGAAAGATGGAGGACTCCATAAGACCCCCCTAAGTACACCATCCATCACATACATACATAATAAATTCCCCTCATAAGATGGTATGATATAATGAAGGAATCTGGAAGCTATGTGTATCTCAATGTAGATGCCAAACTGTGACTAGAACTAATCCATAGGAGCAAGTACCATGAAGATTATAGAAAATTAACCATAAAATGAATGGCCCTCAAACTAATATGGGACTTGATGTGAATCTGATGCGATTTAGGATCATTAACCATAGGCTCTCAATTTGAGAGGCGAATTGATGTGAACCAAAATTTGTCAAGTCATGAGCAAGATTTTGGCCAAAAGAAACTACAGAATCCAAATACAACTCATACAAGTTGTCATCAATATAAAGATGGGATGAAAGTGCATGCCATATGACCACTCTAATCCAATTATTATGCAAGCAACCCCCTTGATGGAACTTTATTGAAGTTCATTTATTACAATACCACATGATTGTAAAAGAAGAACATGCAAAACATGTAGAAATAAAAGAGAAAATGAAAACCTAATGTATGCAAAAAATAACTAGTGCATGCACAAATGAATGTTCATGTCTACATCCATGAATAAAATGACCTCAAATCTATGTAGAAGACAAAATCAAATTTCTAATGTGTTGGTTCCCAAAATTGCAAATTACAAAACCTAAGAGTATGTCACACTCTATGGTTAGGTTTAACAATGTTTTGGTCAATGAACAAAATTAACCAGTGTGGTTAGAATTCCCTTCACTTCAGGTTCTGCTAGACCTAGGAAAGTGTGCCTTTGACAATTAAGCAGATTATGAATTTAGAGGTTTTGTGTATTTTCTAGTTTTTTCAATTAAATAATCCTATGGGAATCTATCCCACAATGGCATGTAAATATGAAATAGATACAAAAATAATAGCTACCCCTACTCCTAATGTTTGAAATTAATGTGTATAAATAAGGTTTTTATGAAGTATTGT
Organism: Sequoia sempervirens; assembly: GCA_007258455.2. Lineage (NCBI taxonomy): Eukaryota > Viridiplantae > Streptophyta > Pinopsida > Cupressales > Cupressaceae > Sequoia > Sequoia sempervirens. The sequence continues at coordinate 196,681 of VDFB02252449.1, forward strand.
TTTATAACTAAAGTGGATCAATGCCTTTTATTGGGCAATGGAGTCAAGATGTGTATGATATGTGTATCCTCCTTCTAGATTAACTTGAATTGTTTGGCTCTTTCAAATTTTTATACCTTGTATAAACATGCAAGGTTATTAGTTACCGAGCTCCTCTTATTAATCCCAATGATATCTTCCCAGGTTATTGTGATTATTTGAGAGGATTTTAATTCTTGCTTGAGGAAACCAGTTAAGATGACTTATTTAAAAGGATTTTAATTCTTGTAAAAACCAATTAAAATGAATCACTTTAAAGGATTTTTAATTCTTTCTTGCAGAAACCAATCAAAATGAATCACGCAAAGGCAACAAATGTGTCTTGATAAATCAGCTATAACCTTGATATAGTGACTTAAATAATAAGGAAAGACCACTATGGAGAAAGCATGATAACATCTATAAATTAATATCAACAAACAATTGAACACCAAAATTTTGGGCACTAGATTATAACTTCTTGTCCATTTATTTGCTTCAAAATTATTTCCCAATATACATCAAAAGTCTTCTTTTCAAAATCATATTCTATTACACCCTCCTCTATTTCTTATATTCGCTTATGCTACTAATAATTGGTCTCAGTTTCCTTCTTTATACAAAATGAAGGAAGCATAGAAGCTTCAGACTGGTACAAAGGGACACATCTGTTTGTTAATGACAAATTACATTTTGAAGCATAATTAAAAGATTAGAAAACATAAAATTTTGTCAACTGCATTCTCTAGTTTCCGATGATGCTCTTTGTCTCTATGTTGCTCACGCAATAAATATGTTGACTTGGGAGAGATGCTTGACATATTGTACATTGGTATATGTATTAGTAATAGTAATCAAATCCTTCATAGAAAATTCCAGAGCAGATATCTCACTAAGTTATGAGTGTGTTGTCTATCACTATTAATTCATCATTTACTTTTTTGAGGGCTTCAGGAAGTAATTGAGTTAACTCATCCTTCCACACACCTTGCGCTTTGAGGTTTCCTTCATCATTGATAAGTTAGGAAAAATTATATCCAATGGTTGCTCGAAGTCATCAATTTCTTCTATAAGCACTTCCTTGAATTGATTGTGTATGTTAACTAACTTACCCCAAACTTTGAGTGCTTGATCGTTGAAATTTCCCTTATTCATCAACTCTTCCCTTTTTTACTTCAACCTATGTAGTGGTTTTTCATGTTCTTGAAGAGAAGTGTAAGTTTTGGTGTATGTTTCCCAAAGCATATCAACCTTTTCAAGCACCTTTTCGAATCTTCTTTTTATCAGTTATGAAACAATGTTGATTTTGATGGATCTCATTTCAGCTTCCAATTTATCACATTTATTTTAGAATTTCTCTTCCTTATGCCTCCAATATGTACATGCAGACATAGCTTCCAATAGTTTGTTACTATTGTCCAACAATTGGGAGTAAGTGTTTGAGGAGTATGGCAACATGTTCTTATGACTGGCTATTTCTTGCCTCAAATTCTCATTTTTAGTCATATACCTTTTATTATCTTTCACCAACCTTTTGATCTAAGCTTTGGTGAACTTAGCCACATTAACATTTAGATCTATAGTTTCAATAGGATCACTCTCCAACCCTTTGCACAAGAAGATTTCCAAATACCTTGTTAGGATCATCAATGATTGTTGGTCTTTTATCTGGTGGATACAAGGCCCAAATTTGTAGAGTTGCACTATTAGGATTGTAACCTAATTTGGTGTAGATCCATCCAATCCTTATGTGCTCAATTGCAAGGTCTTATTTTGACTTCTTTCAAAACTATCAAATACAATAGTAGAGCTCATATCCCATCCTGAGAGAAGCATAACCCCTACCTCTTCTAGCAATTTCCTTCCTTTCTTCAGAGTGATGTCTTCCATTTCCTTATCTACCTCTTCCTACAACTCCCTTAAATCTTCTACTTCTCTTTCAGGATTTATCTCCTTAATCTTCTCTCTAATTAATTTACCTTTATATTCATAATTAAATGACCTAAATTTTATGGATTTAAAAAAAAATCATCAGAAATAAACCTCTGGCTAGCAAGATGTCTCACATCATCTAAGAGCTTCTTTGAAGACTCTATTATGACTATATTCCTCTCTAGTGGGGGCTCATAGTCCTCAATAATAGGTTTAATTACATGTACACATTCATCCTCATCATCCACCTCTTCCTCTTCTCTTGTCATTGATGTCCCAACAGAAAAAACTAACCTCTAGTGTAGGTTATGGAGGGAGTTAACACAATGGGATTTCACTTTCGACCTGTATCCTCATAATATCCTCATTTCTCTTCCTTTTAAACACTGAGGATGGTACATCCCTAGTCAATTTAGGTTCATGTAAGACCAATTTATCCATTTTTTCAATAGGGTCCTCAACTTTAGAAAAAGGTGCCTATGTACAATGAATTGTTATAAATTTTCCAAGCCTCTGCTGCCATGATTTTGTTGTAAAAATGTATTCTCCTACCCACATGATGTTCATCAAGATTCCTAATTAATTCATCTTCTACATGGAGCACATGTTGATACCCTTTTAGCATTTTTCTTATCTTGACATCATTTATGAAATGCTCAAGATCAAAATTCCCTCTTTCATTCACCTTGGGAAAATTATAATGCTCAAGATTTTTGTAAATAATTTCATACCCCTTCTTAGAAACAATAGAAAACTCTCCAAAACAAAGTGCACCAGGCATAAGTGACTACTTATTATAGCTCTTAAGGTGAAGAAAATTTGAATAGGCCAACTTCCTAGCAATTTCCAAATATGCAACCCTGTCAGGACATGTTTTTGGTAGGAAAAGTGGGGCTCCCTCAAAACCAAATACCCTATTTTTTGTGAAATCATCATATGTGTACCAATCTCCCCAATTATGGTTGACCTTTCCTCTTCGATCATTATCTTTTGGTCAAAGAAATTTTTTTATTTCTGGTGACATGTTATAGTTACAAGGTCATCCGAGAAGTTTGTATAAAGGTTTTACAAAATATTCTTCAAAATACAAGTAGTGTGATCTAACACATCTATTATTTAATATTGCGGTCCACATCTGTACAGGTATGTTGTTTCCACCATCATCTATGTCTTTTATTCTCAAATGCTCACACCATATTCCCAAATATTCTACCCTTCATGCAAGATGAGATGCATAAATAATGAATAATGCATGAATTGAATACCTCCATAATTATTCTTGATAGAAGTGAGGGTGTTATGGATATCATTGGTTAAGTACTCAGCATAGTCAAATGGTCGAGCATCCTAGTTTTGTACATCAGTTGCTAAGACCTTTGGAGTTATGGCCATTAATATGGGAGCATCCAAACCAAGCACTTGACAAGCAGAGTAGTATGTATATTGGAAGTATTCTTCAAACAGGCTCACAAATAATGAAGGGTGTTTTCTACTGAAAAATACCTTAAGCCAATTTTATTTAGCATGAGGTCTATGTAGTGGAAACCTCCATCTCTTGTAACTAGTACCCATGTTGTGGTACTCATCTAGAAGTTCTCTAATCCCAAATTTCATGTTTGTGTTGGTATCCAATTGAAACACGATGAAAATATAGTTCCTCGTAACTAGAACGAAGGAAGATCCGTCTTCAAAGTAAATCATGCAGGTCTGAGGATCATACTTGTTAGCAAGCGCCTTAACCAATTCGACATTGACAAATACATTAGGTACTACCAATCTTCCTAGATTGAGTCTCCATAGGTTGGAGACTAGTTGGTGTCTATGCATTTTCTTATAATGGTATATGAACAAATCATACCCCCTCGTCGGGGTCCATGTGTCACCTAATTCCTTGTGTCAGTCTTCTAATTTATGGCTTGAGGATTCAATTGTGTATTTCTTCTAGACCTTGTTCCAGAGCCAAGACATTGGTCAATCAAGTATTGATTCAAATTTCTAGTTTCTAACTTTTGTCTCTTAGTTTTAGGAGTTTCAGACGTGTGCTTGCCATAATATCAATTTGTAGAAAAACCCTACTTATATGCTTGCTAGTTTAATTGGTTTTGGATACTGAAAATCTTAGCTCAAGCTTATGTACTTACATGAACAACACCTTTTCTAGTTCTTTTTTCATTGACCACTGATACACTTTGTTTCCCTTCTTTCTAAATGCTCAGTGATTTCCAAATAACCTAAGATTTGTTCTTCAATTCACTCAACTCTTGTTCATAAATATTATCTAATGGAAAATTTCATGTCATTGAAAATATAATCAAATGTTTTGAATATAGACCATTGATTTGTTTTTTATCACTACCAAATTTTCCCCTTGAAATATTGTTGTCTTGTCAATGGGAAAGTAAGTTATTTCATTGTATTGAGAGGACAATATTTTGTTCTTGTCAATATTTTCTCTCCCCCCGATGTCTTCTTTAATAGTATGCTCTTTCTTTCTTTCGAGATTTCAAAGAGACTTTGAATAAATTCACTCTAATATCCCAGTGTCCTTTTGAACTCTTCCTCAGAAAGGTCTTGCAAACCATCTCTTTGATATTATTTTGTCACTTTGATACATTTACAAGCTTATTAAATCATATTTTAATGTTGGACAATGAAGTTTTCTCCTTTTATATTATCAAAGTTGAGGCAATAAATATTATCATTTCATCAAAGGGACCAGTATCTTTGTCCCGCTGATATACATCTTTCCTCCTGAAATATTTAATAATATGTTCTTTTTCCATCTATCGAGTTTTCAAAGGGACTCCAAAAACTGTCTCTTCGATATTTCGTTGTCACTTCGATATACTTACGAGCCCATCATATTTTTCTTTCCTTTGATTTAATTCAAGCTGTGAATGTTATCATTTCAATGTACATCATCCCATCGAAGGGACTCCAAACTATTTCCTCTCAATATTTCAGTGTATCTTCGATGGTGTCTTGTTCAAATTATCAAAGGGACATTGAAACAAGTCCTGCCAATATTGCATAGTCTCTTCGATAAAGTTTATAATAGGACCTATGCTTAATTATGGAGAACATATAGGAT